>JASKGM010031415.1:0-12257 GCA_034509205.1 Ceratonia siliqua | reverse complement strand
GCGGGTGGTTGTTGAATTGGGCCTTTTTATAAAGCATTTTTCTGTCTTTCTTATATGGCACTTTCTTCTATTCACAATATGTTTGATTATCGAAGGTTTTGAATATGATTACTTAAATTAAATGTTGATTACATTTAAATATTATATACTTATTATTTTTTTAAATTAATTCTCTCATAATCAAACGCTTGTTCAGTTGTGTCGAGAAAACAAGCGCTCTTATCAGAAGCATAAAAACCTGATTCTTTCAAAAAAAGTGGAACAGTATTTATTTAACCCAAAGAACAAAACACAGCTGTGATACTAGCTTTATAATTTTCTTTGAAAACTAAATTTTTTTCATTACCCATTATATCAAAATTATTTGAATAATATAAGTTAATATAATTTAATTTTATATGGCATTTAACATATATGATTGATTGTATAAACTTAGCAGCCCACCGGAAAGGACCCAACATAGAAACATATCCGACAAAAAGAATAGTATCGGATCGGCCAGCTCAAGACTGTATTGTATCATCATCGTGGCCCATCTCACAAGTAGACTGTAAAAAAGTAATGCTCCTAATTAATTACACTTCTCATGGTATTTTAAAAAGCATTTCAATGTAGCTTTTTTTATCAGCACTTGTTTCACACTTTTTATTTTTTATAATTAAATGAATAAAAAAATAATTATATTATCATAATAATCATCAAGAAATGTTATATCTAAAATTCTTATAAATTCAGTAAATATAATATTGTGAGAAATTAAATTTTAATGTGATGTTTATTTTAACAGTTATTGGAAATGAATGATTTAAAAAAAAAACTACAAAGGACAGCATGTGATATATGAACTTGTTGAGAACACGACACAGAATAAAGAATTGGGTGGGTTTATGTGGGTTTGTGCCCCTTGAGTTGACACGGAGAGAGAGATTTGGAGCTCGAGAACCCAAAAAATGCGATCATTAATGGAGAATGGTAACCGAACAGAGACATAATTAATGGCATTATCACAGTAACATTCTTATTTTGAGGAATACTTCCATGGTCTCCTCCCTTGAACCTGTCAAATGAGAGTGACTTCCTAGATAGCATAAGAGAAAATTTAATTCCTTCTCCCTCTCTGTTTCTCCATTTCTCATGTAACATACCTATCAACAAAGCTCAGACCCAGCAGTAATAACATACATTTAAATCTCCAGTCCCCACCACACCTAATACAAACGATTCTACTTTATACTCTTTCTGCAAACCCCCCCACCCTTTCTCATTCCGTTGTGCCTTCTCTTTCATATCAGTTTTCATGCACCACCCATTTGCTTGACACAGACCTTTCATGCCCAATTTGACGTTTCACCTTCAATGCCAGTCTAATGGAATGTGAACCATCTGACAAATTAACAACCCAATCCTCCTCCTCCTCCTTCTTCTTTTCTTTTTCTTTCTTCCCTAGCCAATTTAAATTCTATCTAAATTCTAAGTGGTCACCTCAATTCTGTATAATACACTTGTATTCCATTAATTTGTTGAAGCTGGTGTCTATATTCCCATCAGAATCTAACATATCTTTGGTTGTCATTGATATATGTACATGAACCTCCCTTGTGAGTTGTAACGATCTCTTGAAATGTCTCAATTATGAACTGTATAGAGAAGACAAATAAAGTGACCTACCAAATTGAGACAATGTTTGATGTTAGGGGTGCGTTTGTTCTGTCTTTTTTTCTTACTCGGATAATGAGAATAGATAGATTGCTCACTGCATTGGCAAATGAGTTTGGCTTAATTATAATACAACCCAACATGTTCTCTACCTAACAATGATATATTTTGTCTCCTTTGTGAACAAACAGTATACAAATCCAACAAAATAGTTGTTTTTTACTTTCCCTTCTGTTTTTTTATACAATTTTCCTTTTTAATTTTGTTGTCCACTGGCATGGTGGCAATCTTATGATTAAATTAATGAACAACTGCTTGTTTTATATGTCACAAGGGAAACCATTTGAAAAAATTCAAGGAATCTTTTGGCTGCTTTTGACTTATAGTTGCTCTTAATAACTTGAATAAACCCTAAGGCAAGAGAGTTTAAAATTGCAATTGAGCCATATCTGCATTTTGGGTGTTCTTCAACTTGATGATGCATAATTGAAACAGATGGATTTAAATAAACGAACTGATATAAATATTTGCATCATGTGAATCCTCTTCCAACCCAGAGGAGAATAATTTATTACTCTTGCAGAAATCGAGTCAACATTGCTCCTTCTGCTGACTTCTACTTTTTTTTGGCTAAAATATTTCTCATATCTCACCACTGCTCGGGTAAGATCAAGGAATATTTTCCTAATAATCCTTCTCAAGTCTCAGCACACAAGTTATAAGCATGCCTGAACATGCTCTAATAGGCCAAACTTTTTTGTTCAGCTTGCAACTATGAAAAGATCTCACCCTCTTCTTAACTTAACCTGCATTAATCAAATGCACATCTCACTTTTCTAACCCCTACAAAAAAAAAGAAAACAAATCTCACTCACTTTGATAATGATGGAAAAAGTGACACGAGTGAAAAATGAAAAGGGTTACAAACTTGCAAAGGCAGACTCACTTTGTAGATTCCAGAGTGGAAGTAAGGTTTCTAATGATAACCTACTACTTTCAAGTTTTCAATGGAGAACAAAAACCACTTTTTTTCCTGAGGAACTTTTGAAAACGAGCTAACCTTTTTGTATTCTTTTGGCGCATCCAAAGGAAAAGAAATTCCAATGGTCCAATTCAACAACGCAAGAGAGTGAGACAACTTTTTCTTTTTTTCAAACATTAGCTTCAAATCAAACAAAGCATCCCATCGCCATCTTTTTCTCGTTTCAGGTCCAGAAGTCCAAGGCAGCGGGCACACCCAAGACCTTGTTCCCATTCCCCCTCGATTTCGAGCAATCTTTTACACAAGGATAAAAAGCCTGGCACACAATTTTCTCATCAAAAGCATAACAAAACCTCTATCCTTTAGGTCTTTCATTGTTTTAACACCCCCTTTGCAAATGCAGTTCTTTGTCAGTATATCTATATGAAGAATCCCCACTGGAAGCAAAACAAAAACAGAAAGGAAAATCCCACGGGAAGAAGATTCAGTTTCAGTGTTGATTGTTGGAGACAAGACAAAAGAAATAAATGTCTAAAAAGAAAACTAAAACTAAAAGAAGTAACTTAGATTGAGTAGAAAATGGAGTATCATACACGCGAACTAAGTTAAGTTAGGACTAAACTATTTTCCTTGGAAACAAACACAAATAACGGAGAAAAAGAAGATGGCCCTTCAGCTCTCTTATCATTTCTCTAACTTTCAAAGCCAGTCAGAGAAGAGAGCTTCCCATATCTCTGTGAAAACTTCAACAATAATCTTATGATGATTATACGAATTCAGTGACAGAAAACACTGCAAGAGATTCTCCAAATCCATGGGCGCAAATATCCGTTTCTCAACTATCATTTCCACCATTGACGTTCTGAAATCATTGTAAGGGTCACTGGAGCGCTTCACTACAGCGAAGGTATCCTTCACTTTCCCCCGTAATGGCAGAACACCCATTTCAGAACTCCGATTCCCAGAAGCCACCCGGCTACTGTCGTTCTTTTTTGGACGAGAACAATGCCTGCGGCGAGTCCTGGAGGAATCAGAAGAGAGACTTCTAGAAGAGAAAAGGGTGTCTGTTTCATCTTCTCCTTCGTCGTCATCTTCGCTGCTATACCACCAACACCCACCAAAGTCTGCGTCTTGAGCACAAGAGCTAAATGGGAACATATCTGTGGGCTTCCTTTTTTTCTTGGTATTCTTCTGCTTTTTCTTCTTATTCCTTTTGTTTCTCACTGAATTTCTTATTTTCTCATTACAACCTAAATCGTTCTCGTAGATTGGATTCAACGGCGTCATTGGCGAAGCAGGGGGGCACGACCTACCTTCGAGAGTGCCCCAGATGAACGGCGATGACCACTCCGAAACTTTCCTTCTCGGGAGCGAATCCTTAACCGATACGATACACCGGTCATCAATGGTTTCGGATGTTTCAGACCCTTTGGGTCTGCAAATGGAAGGAAAGGGACGAGCTTTAGGGGACAAGGGCTCGATCAATTGGAAGCCCCGGTTGTTCTGTGGGGCAAAGACTGCTTTTTCTGTAACGTCCGAGAAGTTTCGGGCCCGGCAAGACCCGAATGAGGATCGGAATATGCGAGAGATTCGCATTTTGAGTCGGTTTTCCATCAGAGCCAGGGAGTCAGAAGAAACAGCAAGTAATGGAAGGAAGGCAGAGACTGTACGAGAGAGAATGGGAGAAACAGTGAGATTTTTGAAGAAGAAGAATGGCGGTGCTGCGTAGAAAGGGGGGTAGAGATATAAATGCATGAGAAACCGGAAGTGGAAGTCGTATCAAGACTGATTTTTAAAAGGTTCTGAAGCAACTTTATGCTCTTTTTTCTCGTCGTCTTCTTTGTCCTGATTGACTTATGATCAGATTAAAAAGACCACTATGATTTAGTTTAGTAAACTCAACAGTGCCAGATTCACCTTCACTCTCTAACGTGGCCATCAATTATGGGCTCAAAGCGTCAAATTATGAATTTTCTATAAATAAGAAAAACTTTATGTTCATAATTATCTACCAAATAACTAATTATTTGGTCTAATTTAAATTTTATTTGAAAATAAACAATTATATTGTGTAAATATTTAGTCATAAATGAATTCTTATTTACCAAAATTCCTAATTTTGAGATCTTTGTTTGTTATCTTCAAACGGAGAAGAGCCAAACTGTAAAAAAGGTAAAACTTCTTGGACACACCGAGACAAGGGGGTGGGAGAGACTTACCAGAGAAGCACATTTCTCACTTGTCCACCAAGCAAGTTCCGATCCCCAAAGAGATTGCATAATGAAGACTAACATAGTTTAAAGATTAAAAATTTTGTAGTTTAAAATCCTAGATTTCATGTAAGGTAAGTAAAGGATTCAAGTCAAGATTAGAGATAATACAAGATTATACCCCTTATACTTTACATGTAATTTATTGTAATCCTCAATTAAAATAGTAATTACAATTAAGTATAAAATAAATAAATAAATCGCCAATTGCAGTGTATGCTTTCTCTGGAACATATATGGTGGTAGGGGACCAGGAACTGAGACGTTAATTGAACAAGTTGTATCTTAATGGTGTTTGAAATTCAAATACTAGAAAAAGGGGGTTCGTATCCCCTAGTAACAATAAGAAAAACAAAACAAACGCTTGCTATATTAGTGTAGCCTTTTCAATAACAGAGGAAGAATCTTTACCTAAACTTGATTTCTTATACGTAGTCTCGTGATAACGCCAACTTCGGTTCTTTCTTTCTTTTATTAATTCTTACTAGTTTGGTTATCTTTTCACTTTTCTATGTAGAAAATGAAATCAGGAAGCATTGAAAGCTAGCTTTTCCATAACTTTTCTGGTTTGATTCTGATCAGATGATTGTTTACACTTAGTTACATAGTGACAGGATAACATAATAGCAAGCTAATTCCTTAATGACATGTCCATCAAGACTTGTAGTATTTGATTATTAATGAAGGATATGGATCAGAAGCATGAGATATTATGTCTGTAGGTACTATGTGAAAGAAATTTTCAATTATTTCCTGTCTCCACCTTCCACAGCCCTCCTCGTTTCCTAGAGAAAGAAAAAAAAAAAAACTCCTTCTAACCTATTTTTAAATATTAGATTGCTTTAGCCTTTAGGCAAACTCCTTTGTCCATGTTCTTGCAGAAGGCCTTTTCTGCAAGCTCAACCTACTTTAGAATTTGATTTTGGAAAGACAATTATGCATGAAATGCTAACTAGGCAGTATCTGCTACTACCTAGTACCTATATTTATAGCATTCAGACTGAGTGAACTGAGAATGCTATAGTTACTTATTACCCATTGTTGAACAGTGACTCTTGACCAAATCCAAATCATTTGAATCAAAATGGTATGTATTTTCCATTTCAAATGTCTGCATATTTCAATTATTGCTTCCAGTACCTTAACCCTAAACCAAGACTACGAAGTTCAATGATGTATGAACCAGAGACCAATCAACCTAAACCTATCATCTATTATTTTCTCAGTTGATTTGAACCCTTTCCCATTTTTTTTTCCTTTTTCAAAAAGTAGAAGCCAGGAGAGGGCTTGGGGAGGAGGGGGGGTGTCCCGATATATTTCTCCGTTCTCTGAAATGAATTTAGAAAGCTACAAAAGTTGATAGTGCATGTTTCACAGATAGAGAAAGAGAGAGAAAGATAGTATTTGATTTTCGAGATGTGAGATATGGGAGTGGAGGACAAAGTTAATATTGTCACCTTTTCAATGTTCCCATCTAAATGGATATTATACAGAGGCTTTGTCCGCATGCTCGTGTCTTGCTCAACTCGTCCGGTAGTTAGAAGACAAGATCAGAGGCTCTAAGTCTTTGGCCACACCATCAAGTTGAATCTTGGTGAATACTACAACACCTCATTTCCCCAAAATATTAAGGGTAATAATCCATTTTATTACCCTTAATCCCACTTAAACATAAGGACTTTGGAAACATGAGGTCAGGGTCTGAATAGCATCTCCAAGTCCTAGAAGTTTCCAAACACAAAAAGACACATGAAAGAGAGCAGCTATTGCCCTTTACTTAAATGCCCACCAAACAATAACAGACAGTTTAGGATAGTTGCAGTCAGCTTTTGAAATTTAGATGAGCTCAATGACAAGAAGAAACCATTACCATTACATGGATTTCTTGATACACTGTTGCTCTGATTTGCTCTGCTTATGATTAAAAAAGCCTCTGAAAATCTCGGACCCCCATTTCTTTTGTTACCTTATGGTTTGTCAATGAAAGCAAGGGGACGTGTTAGTGTTTGACATTTGGACCATGACGTATGGTCATTATGTTCTTATTATATTCATTTTTATCTACAATTTCATGAGCTTGACCTTTGCATTGGCTATATACACAATATGTGATCCACCAAATCCCTCATGTGGACAAATAAGATTAACAAGGGATTAGGTCACAAATTCAAATTCTTAATGTTAAGTTGATCAGGCTCTATTTTCACATCAAACAGATTACCCTTGCAGTAGCAGACAAGGGCATTGAACCAAATTGACTGATCTGTGAGCAAAAGTCTGGACACCGATGGTTCATGAAACAGTTGTAATATATTTGAAGTTTGAATTGAAACGAGCAAGCTTAGCAAGAAGAGTAGGAGAGACCACTGAAAAGTGTGGGCTCCAAGACATTCAAAGATAGTACAAACCAGTGATCCTAACAGAAGCTAAAAAATCAACATCTTGAGGAGCTACACAATGAAAAAGTAACTGGTACTTGAAAAGTCAGTTCTGCCTTTGCCATGTTTTAGATTAATGTCAACCCGTATGTTCTATGGGTATGTGTGATATGAGGAGGAGAATACCAAATTTACCAGGTATTCAGCACCCGTGACCCAAGTGGATTTTGTCTTTATCCTCACAAGCAAATTCCAAATCTTTTCCTTTTTTTTCCCCATTTATACTGAAGTAACAGAAGCAAACAATTTTTGTTGTGCTACTAGCACTTTGCGTGTGGCCAGTGAAATTCAGATTCATTTTGTTTGTATAAAGTTATTTAGTTGAGTCTGGATATGATTTCAGAACAGGATGAATATAAACTTTCTTCATCAGCATCGTACACCAGAAACCAGAAACAGGAAAATTATGGTAGGAAATGCTCCAGATTGACAAATTAGAAGTTTCAGCAGTGCTAAGTAGCATGAAATTTTCCACATAAGAAAGCAGAGAAACAGTTTTTACACTTTTTGGTAAATGGATAAAAACATTAGCGATCTCATCTTAAGTAGGAATTAGAAGTCTCTCTCTCTGCTCCTCAATCAGTTAGCATCAAAGAAAAAGGGCATACACTTCAAATCCTTACTAAGATGATAAAGTGTAAGAAAAACAATATCTTTGTGTTGCAATTCGCAAATTCTTTTGTTTCATTAAAACCAAAACAAATCTATATCATCCACTTTTACAGAAGTACAAGAGTCCAATAAAGAATATGATGTGCTATCACACTTCCGTTTTGATAAGATTATATTGATTTCCTCATCAGCATATGCTTTATGCAGACACACACACACATTCTGGGTACCAACTGGAGAAGCCCTAAATTCGAAGCATCCCTTTCTGTGAACCACTTACTTGATCAGGGGAATTCATTCCAGGGTGTATCTTTTCCATCTAAAGCATGTATTTTTAATGCGTCAACCACTCCCATCTTCTCCAACATCCAATTATGTGCCTTACCAAGCAAAGAATAGAAATTGCAATTTTTGTGCCATTCTCTTCACCACACCACACCCTTTCTCTTTTTCTATATTCACATTTCACAACAACTATACTGAACTTCGTGCAAATATGTAGCGATCACCACATTTGTTTGTACAGGCAGAATTTTGTTTCGAGCAAGGACTTGAACTTATTCTCAATGTGCCTCATCCTCAAACAGAGCTTCAATCTCCTCTAAGCTCTTCCCTTTGGTTTCTGGCAGAAAGCAATAAAAGAAAAGCGTACCAGCTACCATTATCCCCCCAAGCCCAAAAAACATAACCCCAAATGTTATTTCCTTTGAAATGCTAAGAAATGTCATGGCCACTACTCCACTCACCAACCGATTCACTGAAATGGCCAAGCTGGAACCTTGGGCCCGTAACCTCAATGGGAAAATCTCGGATGAGTAGACCCAGGTTACAGGCCCAAGCCCAATAGAGAAGAAGGATACCGTAGAGCACACAGCAATCACGCATACTGCAATGGCCCATCCAGGCTTGCTATCAGAGAGCTCAAGAAACTTGGAGCCCAAGCCCAGCCCAAATAATGAGACCGCCATGCCAGACGAGCCCAATAGCAACATGGGCCTCCTCCCAAACCGGTCCAAGAACAAAGCTGATATCAATGCAAAGGAAGTCTTGGCAATTCCCATAATAATCGTAACTCGGACAAGCTGTTGTTCACAGTGAATCCCAGCTTCCCTGAACACTTCTGGGCTGTAATATACCACAGCATCATTGCCAGAAGCTTGCATGAAGAAGTTTACTCCAATGGCGACAATGAGAGTCCGGAAGACAGGGCGAGACGGTCTTACAAACAACTCTTTCCAAACCCCTTGTCCACGCCAGGTACCTGAAGAAGGCTCATTGTCCTGGTTAAGAACGGAAGCAGCTTCTGATATTTCTGCGAGTCTCAGATCAGCTTCTCCCTTGGTCTCTGAAGTTCTTATCAATACCTGCCTTGCTTCTTGAAACCTTCCCTTCACGACTAGCCAGCGAGGCGACTCTGGCATTGCTAATACACCCAAAGCCACTGCAATTGCTGGCAAGGCTGCTAGTCCAAGCATTAGTCTCCAGTTTATGTTATGTGGAAGACCTGATAAGGCATAGTTGGAAATGTAACCAAGTAGAATTCCAACATTGACAAAGACTTCAGGGAGGGAGGTAAGGAAGCCTCGGGTTAGAGCAGGAGAGAGCTCAGCTACATACACTGGAGCTATCATGAGGGAGTAGCCAACACCAATGCCAGCAATTACACGTCCAGCCATGAGGAATGAGAATGAAGGTGCTAGGCCCATTAGAAGTGCACCTATAAGAAATGTTGCTGCAGCAAGAATTATGGTATAACGCCTCCCAATCCAATCAGAAGTTTTACCAGAGGCAAGTGATCCAATTAAAGAACATACATTCAGGCAACCAACCAGGATTTCTACTTGGGTTGACGTAATATTGAGATTTTCCCTTATGGAAAGCACAGCACCACTCATGACCCCAATATCTGCACATAGAACTTTATCTCAATAAAAAGCAGTAAACTTGGAGAAAAAAAATTGATTTAGATTCAATTATTTATATCCTTCCCTCCTTTTTCTAGGTGGGTTGGGGATGCAGGCGATGTTGGGGGATTTGGTCTGGGAACTTGTGGTAAAATATGCAAGTCTAGCAGGTACTTGAACTAATGTTAATGAAACTTACCATAGCCCAAGAGAATTGAGTTTGTGGAAGCCAAAATAGCACTAGCAAATGCGTATTTATTGAGACGGGCCTTGCTTTGGAATGAAGCACAATTATCTTCTGACACCTTGTCCTTATAGGAGACAACTTCCTCCTCTGCCCACGATCCTTCTCGTTTTCTCTCATTTTTCAGATGAGTTTTTGCAGCAGAAGAATCCGAACCAGGAAGTGGGTAGTAAAAATGATGCTTGCTCTGTTCCAGAGCAGAACCGTCCTGCATCTCTGAAAGAGGAAATGCAGAAGAAAAGAAGATGGCGTTTCAAAAACCGGACAAAACCTCGAGAGAGAATATCAGATAAGTATCTGTCTATATTCTATACATATAATAACAGAATACAAACATAAAGACAATAGCTTCTTCTCCTTAACTTTCTCTTCTTCTAATACATAGTCTAAGTATAGGTTTATAATTTTTTAATAAAAATCAGTAAATTGAAGTTTCTAAAACTGATTCTTGTCCTCCTAAAATAATTGGTCCAGGCTGCCCATTACACGCCCTTTTCTTGTAATTACATATATGAAGATGACCGGCAGGGTGACCGCACTTTCTGGTCTAATTTTTTCGGATCCATATCTACAATATCAAATATCAAAAATATAATAGTTGGCTAATATGACGCAAAACATATAATAAAGTATATTATATTATTTTAATGAAGTACGACCATGCACAAAATGATAATTCACACGTTTCGATGGTGTTGCGGTGTTGGGTGGGAAGTTGCTATCATAACAACCAAATTAGCCAACAGGGTACAGGGACCCATATGAAATGTATCGCATTTATTTGTCTCTAAATGTGTTTTTAACCCGAATCATTAGATGCTGACTGTCTAAGAAGGTTTTCACCCAGTTGTGGATCTTTTCTGAGCCATAATCATCCAATTCAGTGGCTTTCAGTTCAGATATATTAGTGTGAACTCAAAGTATTCCTCTCTTTTTATATTACAGAAATACTGATTCAACAAAAGCAAGACCAGTCAACAACGTAACTATCATAGTTTTATGACACACCGATGACTGAACACCTGCAGGATAACAGAGGTTAAAGGTTGTCCCACTTCCTCCATTCCACAATTTTTGTTTCTTTTCTCCCCAAAAGGTTTGACTGAACCAAAGAAACGAAACAAAACAACTCCTGATAAGATTGGAGCTACTTCTTCTTATCCAGTATCCACTACTGCCGAAAGGACAAACAAATACTATGATAAAATATTTTTCTGTGCTAAACGAAGGACTAAAAACCCATATTTCTAAACTCATTTACATTGACACAATGTTCATTAAGAGTTTCTCCTCTCTTTCTCTCTCTCTCTCTCAATCATAGATTAAAGGGCGTATGGTACATCCCAAGAAATATACCAATATTAAATTCATAGGCAACCCTTTAAGATCCAAGATTAAGGTTAAATTTCCCTTCTTTTTTTTTTTGGTGAACATTGACAGGAGATTAAGGTTTTAAATTCCATCGCTCAACAGTGGCAGCAACAGACCAGCAGACTAAATGCAAACTTCAGCGTTACTGCTGCCTTTTTCCACAGACCACCACAGCATAGCCACTGAGGTTAAACATTTGAACTGGGACCGATTCATAAAATCTTCGAAGGACAAAAGCTATTACTATAATTGCATATGTCGCCTATACTCATCGTGATATAAAAAAGGCACGTAAGGCGAAGGAAGAACATCTTAATTGGTGGTCCTGACTGTGAGTGTTGGAGAACACTAGATACAGCCAGCAAAAGGAACCACACAATAACTCAGGCCGACAGGTTTAAAGAACATGTACATAATTTCCACTGTTTGAGTCATAAAATACTTAACTTGAAAGCTTCCAATAGCCATTATAAATGGTATCCCAGCCTGGATAAGATTAACCACACAAGCTCTATGATGTTTCAGCACTTGGTTGCCTTAAGGAGAATCTTAAAACTATAATTTGCGTAAGGGAGACAGACAAATGAAGCTTGGCCAAGTAATAAGTACTTTTCTATTTATATATATCCAGGGATCGAACTCTCTTTTTCCTTAGGGGGCGTTTGGTATACGGAAAATTTTTTTTTCCCAGGAAACATGATTCGGAGTCATGGTTCCTGGGAACCTTGTTCCCAGGAATGTAAAAATTGTATTTGGTTGGTCTTGTAGATTCCTGAGAAT
>JASKGM010031394.1:0-25502 GCA_034509205.1 Ceratonia siliqua | reverse complement strand
CTGCTAAAATGCCTTTAGATTTCTTTAATCAATCTATTTTGGGGAAGAACGTTTATTACTCAATAATATTCTACTAAATGAAAGGTAGTCACAAGTATGTTGAAGCAAATTAAGAGATCAATAGAACTGCAACAATTACCTTCCTAACATGAGTGTAGATCGATAACACTTTTATAGTTTCAGGTTACCATATGATATTATTAGTCATTGTTGACGAATCAAAAGAAAACTTCTGGTTGCTTCAGCATAAAGATTTTTCAATATAACCATTTATGCCAGTGTTCTTGCAATATTAATCTTACAACTTTCCAATCATACTCCAGTCACCAGAACTGACATGTTTTGCTGATAGAAAAGTCAGCATCTTTTACTAAATAATTGTAATCTAATTTCTGCCATATAGCCCATCCTTGCAAAACAAACAATCCTTCTGCGATATGATATTCTCAAATGCTAAAAAACAATACTGCAATTTCAGCTTATATATTTTTATATCGATAAGAGAAAACAAATCTTTCCAAAATAGCCCAAAAATAATTGGACATGTTCTAGTGGATCTATATTCCAAACAGACAGATCTAAATCAGCAGGAAAGTTTCAGAAACACGATCCACTAGAAAGTCTGAAACAAATTCAATTAGCTGCACATTAAATTAAAGAAATGAGAGAGAGAGAGAGAGGTATAAAATTGAATTAGAAATTTATAGAAAATACAATTTCCAATTCCCTTACGACAAATCATTACAGATCTAGAAGAACTTATAAAAAAAATAAGGGTATGAAAAATAAGGAAGACTGAATGTAATTTAAATAATTAAGTAGTCAAAACTTAAGCAGAAAAGAGAAGAGTGAGGGAAATTTGCACATAGTGTAAGAAGCAATATTGAATCAAGGAGAAGAAAACATATTTAATACCTTCAGTCTTTTGAAGCATGTTGTAACAGTCTCTATAGTTGAAAATCACAATTCCAGCTCTTAACCTAGACAATAGCATGCAAGTCATATTAACCACTTGATAAGCCCAAAACAAAATTATCCAGCAATTGAGGAAAAGAAAGAGCATGATTAACAAGCAGTCCTTTCATTTTCTTCAGTCATACTTACGAGAATTACCAGCTTTTGATTGTAAATTTTGACAAAAGACACAAGTCCAGACTGATAGATATACCTAGGCATCAACCCACCCACCAGAGACTATGACCAACCCAGCCTGCACCTTCCTAAAATTTTCTTCTCTATAATTTTAAAGTTGGTTCAATTTTAGCTTATGATAAAAGAAAGTAATTTCTGATACAAATATAATATCAACTTATGCCGACAATTGAATGATAATCACTTTTGCTAACAGAGAAGGTAATTGACATGGAAACCAGAGATATATAAATAAAACATATTAATTGGAAACTAATAATTGTCTAGTAGCCATGTACTAAACAATCTTTAGAATCAACACAATAGCAGTATAAAAGTGGTTTAGATGGCTTTATTTTTATACTTTTGCACATGGAGCCTGAGAAAATGACTACTTACTTGCCTTCATAAAATTTATGAAACAACACGTATACACAGCAGTGAGAATAGAAAGGTGCCTCCTTTTACCCCTTGCTCGTATTTTGTAGTGCAAACATCTCCGAAGAAATGAAGGCTGAAAGGGAAAATTTTATATGATTTAGAAAGTAGAATCGAGAGGGATATTTCTTGAAGATTTACTTCAGCATCCACATAATTCCTAAGAACAACAAGCCCCATAGGGGAAGGTACCAGATACAAGTCAATGGATAAATTGCACCCTAAATATTAGTATCATATCAATATCCAATAAAAATATAACTATAAGATCACCATAATGTGTCTAAGCAAAAGGATAATTGGACAACCATATCCCTTTTGATAGTCAATTGCGTTAATAGCTAGAAAAGCAGCACACCACACTTTTTAAAGTTTGTAACCAGGGCCTCTAAGTTTCAGTTTTTAATGTAAAAAAGAAAAGAAGCACTAGCTTTTTGTCCTCAATATGAGACATTCTGCCTAAATAAGGTGACTAAGTTTGACATTCCAATTATTCCTACACAAAAATCAACAATGCAAAAATAGATGCATTATATTACATTACGAAGAGCACGGCCGTTGAGAATATTGTACAGTTCAACAGGCTTGCAATAAGTTAGAAGACTCACCAGCTGCAATTGCTTCTTCGGCAGAGTGATGTACTGGAGAATTTTGACGGCACATATTGTCTGCCCTTAAATAATTTTAACCCGCAGAAACTAATATATGTTGATATGAGATTCAATGCACTTGTTATTTGAAACTTATCGTTCAAATATCAAAACAGAATTTCAGCGAAGTTTATTGCAAATGCTACATTACTTCGATAATGGCCAAAGTACTCTAGGCTAAATAGAGCAACAATACAAAAACAAAGAAAACACACATCAATGTCTCTACATTAAAGTATAAAAGTTTCCGCTTTTGCATTCCCTTATTCCTTGCCACCCACTCCCAAGTCCCAACCCTTCAGATCACAACTCTTGAGAAGGGAGCGTAGCTTCATCTGCTTGAAAAGGATGAATTGAGAGAGAATCTTACAGTGTAAAAGAAGAAGACGTAACGCCGAGGACCTGTTGGTGGCGGATTGAGATAATGTAGGAGGGAAAAAGTCTAGTACTACAATCAAGACACATAAACATTTTTCCACGTCATCTTCTGGACAGAGGAGGAAAACGGAATGAGACGGAGAGAAACGCCCCACTCCTTCTTCCTCTCCCTCTCCGTCTCTTTCTTCCTCTTCTTCTCCTCTCTACCATTTTTCTTCTTCACTTCCACTTTACTCATCAGCACAAACCCAACTTCCCTTTCAGTAACTGATGACATACCTCATTTTTTTCTTTTCCTTCTTCTCCTTCTCTCCCTATTGCAGAATCCGCAAACCCTCTCCCTATTTTCAGTGCTTCCTTTAAGAGTGCTTGAAGGTCTGCGAGGGAGCTGATGCACTGGGGAAAAGAAGCCCCCAAGGTCCTCTTGGGTCAGTCCGATGGCGGCTCTGCGGTGGAGAGAAGCTACGGTATTGGTCGAAAAATAGGAAAAGGAAAAATGGGTTCGGAGAGGGTGGAAGGGTGAGAGACAATGGAGAAGTGAGGGAAAGAATGGAAGAGGAGGAAGGGGTGTGAAGGATGGGGTCTCAGCTGTGAAGAAGACGAGGGGGAAGATGAGAGGAAGGGGAGAAGAATGCTAGTCTGTGGGTTCTTCGGATAGCAAAGAAAAATAAAAGAGGAGGGGCTTTGTTTTTTAGAAGGAACCAGATAGAAAAGGGAAGGGAAGATGGGTTTCTGCTAATGATTCCTGTGTGAATGAAGTGAAAGTGAAGAGGAAAATTGGTGGAAAGGAAAGGAAGAGGAAGAAGGAGACCGACAGGGGGAGGGAGGGGGAGAAGGATTGGGCCGTTTATCTCCGTTTCCTCTCCTGTACGAAGACGTGAAAAATGCGCGTCTTGATACAGTAGTATCGAAGGTTCAGTACTGGTACCAGACTTTTTTCCGAGTAGGAGTGGAGGGAGTCGCAGGAATGCAGGGTCAAAGCTACAGTCAGACAGGACCAGAAGACCAAGACCAACCCAGGTATGATTATTTCCTGGCCCATCCTATTTCCTGGCCCAATCTTCTATTTCTTCCTTCATCATTGGTTAACCAGTCCAAAGTCCGAAGTTCAAACTTTCACACGAGTTATTATTGATAAATAAATTATAAAAAAAATAATGATTTAGGCTATGAATTTATTTGAAGAATAAATAATTTTTAAAAAAAATAAATTTTTATTAAAAAAATTATGTATTTATTTTGATTTCTTTTAAAATAAAATTTTTTCCTTTTGAAATGAAGTCAAAATTTTTGATTTTTTTTAAAAGAAGAAGTTAGTAGATAAAAAAAAGATTTTATTTTTGATTCAAAAATTCTTCTCAATCACTGTTTTGAATTTCTCTCTACAAAAATAATTTTTAATTACTATTTTTAAATATAAAATAATTTTTACTTTTAAAAAATGTCTTCTTTCTGAAAAAAAATGTTCTATTAAATTTTTATTCAAACCCTAACAAAAGAAATAAAGATATGATAGTTAAGTCGCTTATGTGTCCTAACCATGTATACTGTTTAATTTACAATTTAAGTAAATTAGTAGGCAAGTTATAAGCTTTAACTTTATTTATTTTTATTTTTATTTTTTATTTTTTCATTTTTTAAAATTAATTAATTATTTTTTATATTATATATTTGTTAAAAGCTTTTTATTTTTTAAAAAATTTTTACTTATGAAAAAATAAATTCAAGAAAAATAATGAACGAATAATATAAAAAATATAAAATATTTTAAAGAAATATATAACATATAAAATAATTAATTAATATAAAAAAATGAATGATAGAAATATTATTCCTTAAGATAACTGTAACATAGGTATCCACCAAATTAGTATTGACCCAACTCTTAGGGAGTGTTTAGTAAAATGATTCTTTTTTGTTTTTTATAAATCTTAATTTGAAAAATAAAGATTACTATGTTTGATATACATTTTTTAAAAACTATTCTTAGGAAACTAAAATTTCCATGAATGATTTTTGGCCAACTTTCCCATCAAAACATTCTATAGGGGGTGGTGATATTCTTAGATTCTCATAAACATGAAAAGTTTTCTAAATATAAAAAATTTATTTTGCCCTTATCTCATGCATATACATTTTTTTAGTTATTATATATTATAAATATTAGAATATTTTTAAAATATTTAATAAAATAAATATTATATATTAAAATTATTAGAATAATAAAAAATATTATATATAAATAAAATATATATATATATAATATATATAAAACAAATATAGATAAATAAATAAAATAGACAAAAAAGTAATGAATAAAAAAGTTTATATTAATTATTATAAATATAAAAATATTTTTTATAATTTAATAAAATTAATATTATTTATATTAAAATTAATAAAATAATATATATATATATATAAAATAAATAAAATAGACAAAAAAAAGTAATAGATAAAGAAGTTTATATTAATCATTATAAATATAAAAATATTTAAATAATAATAAAATAAATATTATTTATATTAAAATCATTAAAATACTAATAAATTATATAATTATATAAATTAACTTATATTTATTATTTATTAATTATTATATATGAAGAAATAAGTATAAAAAATGAATAATTATTTAAGAATATTTTTATAAAAAATATTAACATTCTCAATAAAGTTGTACTTAAATTAAATATGAGAATAAAATATTTCAATTAACATTCTTATAAATATTTAAGGCTAACCAACTACATTTTATAATATTCTTAAAATTATAATTTTTAAAAAACATAATTCCCAAAAATAAAAAAAGTCCCCATACTAAACACAGTTTTCTCCCATGTGCCTATGACCCAACCCTTTCACTAATTTTCCCCCAGTTTTCATTGTCGGTATCGCATTTTCCTTTGCGGTCTTCTTCTCACTGGTGACAGAGATGGTGTCTAACTAAATCATTTTCCTTTGTAATTGGCAGTAAATAGACTCCCAATAATCTTCAATCACAAATCACAACTACAGTTTCCTTATCCTTTTGTTAGATTTAACTTGAAACTGAACTACTCCTCTGCATTGATGTATCATTAAGCCTGGCTGCACAGTCTGCACTGACTAAACTAATCTCATTTTCTGCTGCTTATATCTTTCTATTTTAAGAAAAATTTACCATTTCTATTCTGCTACGTCAAATGAAATTCCTTATTGTAAATGAGAGTATTCTGTGCGATAGGGACGTAGCTTCCTCCTCCGCGACAGGGACGATGAAAATTGGGGGAAAATTATATATGATACAAAATGTTCTCTGGTCACTGCTGATGAAAAATAAAAGAGGAGAAAAAAGGAAAAATATAGACAGGAAGCTACTTCTGTCTACAATACAAAATATATACTAAAATAAGTAATATATGTCGGGATACCTTGCTTTTCAGGACCAGCAATGCAGATGTCTCTGGATATTAAACCATGGCTGCAGGTCTCAAAATTGGCCAGGCTTATAGGCGTGCCCATGTGGGTTGGGGGTTATTTTGTTAGCTCAAAAGCTTAGCTTAGTTCATATTTTGAGGACTAATGTGGGGAGGGTTGGGTTGAGTTAGTCCACATGACTTAAGGTAATTACTTGGTTATAGTTTTAGAATTTTGAAAGTTATATAAATTCTAAAAATATTATGTTATGGTATTAAAATTTTAAAAAAATTATATAATTAAACTTTTTTAATTTATGTTATGATTTAAGTAATTTATAATATGTTATTGTAATAATTTATTATATATTAAATTTTTAATGTAATTTAATAATAATTATATATAATTATTAAATTTTATAAATTTATTTATATAAAAAATAGAAGAATATTATGCTACAAACAAACTGTAACTTTACTTTTAAAATATTGATTTATTAGTTTTTTATATTTTTTATCTTAATTTTTTTTATTTTTTAACATTAATTAATTAATTATTTGTTATGTCATGTATTTTTATGAGAATTTTTTAAAATTTATTTTAAAAAAATTTTAACATATGAATAAATAAAAAAATTATAAATAAATAGTATAAGTAATAAAAAAATTGTAAAAAATATATCTTATAAAAAATAATTAATTAATATTAAAATATATAAAAAAAAAAGAGTGTGAAGTCATGGTTGAAATTAAACCAACTCAACAACATAAGCCAAGACCGAATTGGATTGGATCAACAACACAGGATCCCTCATGGACCAGCTAGTGTCAAAGAACTCAAATCATGTAACACACTATCATATTGATATGACAGCCACGCGATCATCAATGGCACTGTTTAATGACTAGAACGAAACAGGATCCCTCATGGACCATGCGCGCGCAGGTCAAGCCAGCAAGTGATCAAAGGTCAGTGTCGGTCTCCGAGCCTAAGATCAACTCTTGCTATCTCAAGCCCAAGTAATCAGAATGGGACAATAGCTTCAACCCGTGAAGTTGCCAACATTTCCTATAACTATAAGCGATGACCTGTTCACACATGTGGCAAGGTTGACTTGGTCAAGGATGCCCATTTCCCTCCCTCCGCCTCAACAATACGCATGCAATATATATATAAATAATTTAACTATCCCATCACTACTTTTATTTGGATTTGGATAAAAATGAATCAAAATAAAATATTAAAAAAATATGAAAACAATATTATTTAAAAAGTTTAAATAAACCAAATTAATATTTTATATAATTAAGAAATTAGAAGTGTAATTGAGCTTTAAAAAAATAATGTGGCATAATATTTTAAGCTTACTTATTATGCACAATCTAATTGCTAATATTCCTGGCACCTTTTCACATTAAACATTAGGGCAAAATAAAATTTAAAAAAAAATAAAAAATTTGAAAGTTTGGACCAAACATTTTATTATAGGTCAACATCCTAGCTAGCTTCCCAAGCAAGCAAGAAAAAGCAATATTTATAAATAATGAAATTTCAAAACTGCACTCGGTTTCATGGGGCACGAGAGAGAAGGAGAACAAGGAATGAGTTAATAGGAGGAATAACAACACAGAAAAGTCCACAAGTAGCTATTCTCAAGAATTTCGTATGGTCCATGCAAGAATGCCCGACAATAAGACATACATAGAACAACCTTGGAATGTTGACATTTCTGACATTACTCAATAATAACCGAAGATTAACTAAAAATTTTAGTTTAAGTTTTGTCAATGATTTTTTATTACATACATCATGCCTTGAAATTGGAACAATTAATATTTTTATTAATTCATAATAATATAGACAGTGCCTACTCTTTTCTTTTCTGTTATGAGTTATATAATGTTATACTTTATTGCTAGAATAACCTAGCTGATTCCGAAATGATGCCATTTATATCAAAGAAAAAGTAGTAATTATTGAAACAAAATACCTCCCCCTCCCCCAGACAAAAAGAAAGAAACAAATATATCAAATTAAATCATAATTGTCAGTCACTATTAATATTTCAAACGTAGCTAGCTGGTACTTTGTGGTTTGTCATCAAGTCAGTAACTTATTCAAATTAAGACATCAAAATGTCAATAATGTATGAAACAAAGAACTTGAGAGATTTATTTCATCTCTTTGAAATAATCACCTAACATGCACCTATATATACATATGTCAAGTGGGAATTAAGAGAGTTAAGTTTATTGTGAGACTGATAAATTGGATATCGAGTTGAATCTTACCATGCATGTAGTATTGATTTCACACTTGCAATGGTTAAAATGCAAAGAATACTTCAATAATGATTTTTAATATGATATATTTCAAAAAGTCATATACATGTAACTTGATCTTTTATTCTCAGTCATTTCCAAAATTCAATAGTCAATATTGTTCTCTTGATTACCTTCTGTAAAATAAACATTCAAAGTATTAAAATAGAGAAAGATAAATTTGAAAGTTTGAACGTTGGGGCCTCGTCTATAGATTTATATTAGAGACGAAACATTTTATAATTGGTCAACGTCCATATATATCCCAGGCCTACCCAAGCAAGCAAGAAAATGCAATTTATCATAATGATTTTTGACAACTGTACTCGATCGGTTTCATGGAGTAGGAATTGAACAAGTAATAAGTTATTAGTGTGTGACAACATGTATATATGAATAACGTGACGACCTATTAAGTGATGACCAAGAAAAATTTAAATGTTTGGTAAGAAACTGAATTTAATACAAAGGTTGTAGGACCTTAAACAGACAGAATTGAAAGTCTTGTTGGCGTTACACATTTCGATCGGATAACAATGTTTGATTTCATTCGTGAATCTTTTAGTTGAGATATTGGGAACAACAGCTAGCTTAAGCTAATTAAGGAGACTAAGACCAAATACAACTACAAATTCATACTCTATTGAAATAAGGGTTGTCCAGTAGATCAAGTAAAATTAAGAAACTGCAGATTACATCCTCCAATTTCTACCATATAATTGACTAAATGATTCAGTAATTAATGCTATAATAATATATATGCATAAATTAAATGTTTTATTAAGTATATACGAATTTTATTTAATTTCATTGGTTGATATAATATTGTATATATAAAACTTGACTCAACCATATCCTACTGCTATTGATGATTAACTTGAATATCGTGTTGAGTAGGATGATTTTGGTGAAGAAAGTAAACGAAAATCAACGTCCTGTTGACCTTACATTGTTTTGCACTAGGCCGACACCAGATCAAGATTTATCGCTCTGTACTTGTTACACATGTACGACATGCCGTTTGCCGCCTAATTAAGGCATAACAACCAACAAGTAAAACATTATATTGGATAAAATATACTCTTCCTATTAAAGTACTGCTCCCTCCGTTTTAAATTGGTTGTCATTTAAGGTCATTACACACGAATTAATGAAACTATTAAATAGTATCAATTATAGTAAAAAATAATTGTACTTGACTAAATTATTCTTATTAAAATTAATTTAAACTCTTATTACTATTCTATTAAAGATAATAATAAATAAGGGTAACATTAAAAAAATAATAATTAATTCTTCATTAGTATTGTAAAATGACAAATAATTTGAAACAAAATAAAACTCCTAAAATAACAGATAATTTAAAACAGATGAAGTACATTTTATCATATTACATTTCCTATATTTGTAACGTCCTATGAAAAGTGAAATTGGTTGATACATATATGCATTCTCCAATTTTATTTGTAGGTACTTGAATTTATGTTTTGTTCATACATGGACCACTTGGAGGTTGTAATGAAAAATGAGAAAGCAAGGACCAAGGAGGTAGCTAGATATCAGGTCTAATTTTGAAAGAAAAATGAAGTCAAAAGAAACGGAAAACAGAAAGCATATAACTACAAAACATGAATGAGAGGGTAAGAGCCCAATTATAGGAGCAGTGAGCACCAAGTCATGAGTGCGCTGCACCTTCTTAGTTGAGGTCTGTTTCCAACTCCACCATCTTAGATCATTAGATTGAGATGTTTCGAATAAGTTCACAAACTTGTGACGTGGATTAAATATATCTACTACCCAGATTAAGATGATGGTGAAACAACCTATCTATGAATTTACCACGTTAACCATGTTTAATTAATTCATTTTCACTTATTCACTTTAATTTGTCGTTGGGAGTTGGGAGTTGGGAGTTGGGAGTTGGGACCCCACCCAACTCCCCACTCCCCTAATTTCCTTTCATGTGAATGTGAAACATGTTTTATTTCATTAACGCATCCTATTTATATTAATTTATATTTTTCTTTTCAAATGCTCCTTTTGCTGAATTTAATAATAAAGTATTAATAAAACACAAGATTAGGCACCGCTTTTATACAAACAATCTGTGCCTTCCTAGTTCCTGCACTGCCCGATGGCCATTTGCCCAGTTCAGAGGCACCGGTCTTCGCTCAACATCGGGCCTCCGTGTCTGCCCTCACTTTCCGTTTTCCACGTTCACGCAAGCTCGGTCGGTGGTCACTCTTTGTCAACGAACAAAAAAGTTTAAATTTTATTTAAAAAAGTATACAAATTATAATCTAGCATCAAAGAGAATTTGAGGGTGACGTGTTGATAGCGTGTGTTTATTTTTTATAATTATAGTTAAAGGTTGAATTTGAGTTTTTTATTTTATTTTATTTTATATATCGCCATTTCAATTCGAACAACACTGAGAGTTACTGCTACACACACAAAACCAATTAAAAGTCAACGGACGGTGTTTTTGCATTTTGTTTGGTAAGAACAAACAAAACGACACAACACAACTTCATGTGTAGGAGCACATGAGTCAAGGGCGCAATTGATGAATGCAGACTGAACATCACGTGTGTGAGAAGAATCTCTATGGCAATGGCACCCACTCACTAATATGACGATTAAATTAGAATTATTCAATTAAAACAGATTTCATCCAAATATATATTGATTCTAAAATATATTATTCGTGTTGGGGCATAATTAGGTATTCTTTTTCTTCTTCTTTTTCGGCTACACACTCTTTGCATGTAGAATTTAATATAAATTACATGTGAGATGTGAAGAATTGCAAAGTCGTGAATCACGATGTTTTTAATTGACATTCGTCATAATTAGTAAATTGAAGTAGGATACAAATAGAGATTCAACTCACTCATTTTTTCATGTATGTTATAGTTTTACAATTACTTACATAAACGATATCAGAGGGCATCCGTCAAAGATATCTTAAATTATTGCATCCTGGGTTCCACTCTCTTTGGATAAGAAAGCATCACTACTTTTAATAATAGCTTAAGATACGCTTTTAAAAAATAGACAAAAAAATAATGAATGGTAATTATATGGATGAAAAAAGAAAATGATAGGTGCTACTGTTTTCATTTTGAAATAATACTAGAGTCTTACCAATGGGATTGCCACGGATACAGGATAACATTTTTAGTAATATTGTAGTATTAAAAAATTAAACATTATTGTTATAAATATTTTTTTGTAAATTTTAACAACTAATTTAATTATAATTATATAATAAAATATAAATAAGTATTGACACATCTTTGAGATATGAAAGAGGCAGATTCCGAATCCATAATGCGTTTTACACGAGGCTTTCGCATTTCAAAAAGTTTCCGTCACATGTGTGTACTCTAGTGTCATAGTGGGACTTTGGTGCCACCTTCCACCTTCCACTGCTTCCTCAATAATTTAAGTGTTTCTTTTCAACATTCACACCTTATTTATAACTATCCTATAGTATACTAATCTATAAATTAAAATATATATTAGAACAAATTAATTATAGATACCATTTTAAAATAACGAATCATTTTTTAATTAATATAAACTTAATTATATATGTCAGATATCTATAGTTATATATCCACGTTCTAAATTTGGTTGTTAGGCGTGCAACTATACAGTAAATCTAAATACAAAATTGAGAAATCTTAGGCAAATATCAAATAAATTCGATGTGCCAATTGCCATGCTTTATTTATACTCTCTTATAGTTATCAATATATTTTCATCTTAAATTATAATTAACCAAACTATATTTTTTTTTATTTTATATATTTCTAAAATGATGTATTTAAAAACACATAAATGAAATTATTATTCTTAAACTACTTTCACTAATCAAATTGGACGGTTAGGGTTGACATATATAGGTAATAGGTGCTTCGTGCCTTATTGCCTATGGGACGTCCTCTGTTGGATGAATTCAAACAAAAGGAAGACGAAGACGAAGACTTTTTGAAAGAAGCATTTTCATAAGTATATATTGAATTATTTATTCGTTACACTTCAATGTATATATATATATAAAGAAAAATAAAATTGGTTGGAAACTGATTCCTTTGAATTAGTATATAGTTTGATTAGTTAATGGGTGAGTGCAACTTAAAATTCAAGTACTGCAGCATTACGTAAGAGTATGTGTTATACTTATACGAATGCCTGCGTTCAACAAATTAAAAAGAAAAAAAGAAGAAGTGTATTCTACTAAGACACATTTAACATAAAAATATTAAATACAAAGAATTTTGGAGGTTGAGCTAGGCACAAGTATTTGACTTGAATTGCTCCAATATTTGCATTTTCAATGTTCAAAGTTTGTAGTAAAAATATTATCAAAGTGTTTAGGCGTAAGCAGAATATGTATGGATGATGGAGGTAGCAAAAAAGGGAGTACAAGTAGAAATCAAATTCCAAGTTCCCTTTGAATATATATGTGTTGGAGCCTGGAGGGAAAGGAAACCAGTTGAACGAAATCTAGTCTTCATTAAGATGGTCCCGATAGTTGGGAGAAAATAACATGGTTTGTTTGACTTTGAAAACATTATATTTTCAAATTCTTTCACGCGCAAGTGCAACAACTAACCTAGCTCCCTGGGATTGGAATATTTACGATAAGAGAATTTTTCATTTAAGATTAGGAATGATCACCTCATCCCATACCACTCCCTCTCTGTTTTTCATTTCTTCCCATCTCAATTTAAGAATTACTACATTAATCAAATATTGCACCTTCCGCCAAGTTGACAGTTGACAATTGACAAACATTCACAACATACACTATATAGTTCCGAAAAGGTGAAGTCAAATCGCATAGGGACAATTCAGTCAATTCATGCTAAAACCCACTCTCACCCTGCTCCTGCTCCTGCTCCTGCTCCATCTCTGTTGTTCCTCTTATACCCTCATTTGTACATCTCTTTTTTTATTTTAACTCTTAATTTCATTTAATTAATAAAATATAAATATAAAAATTTAATTATCTCTCCGGTCCCCTACGCCTACCGGATCAACATAGTGTGTTGTCACTCCATTACTCAACACACACAGACGCTCCGTACTAGTACATTGTTTGATCATACAAATTATAGTCCTTCAAGATTAAAAATTTAATCTAAATTAGTTTTATAATTAATTAAAAATTAACCAAATTATGTATATAAATTCAAAAAATAAATGTTTTATACTTATTCTAATACATTTTTTGGACATTTAAAATAATGAAGAAATAAAATTAATTCTTGAGAATTAAATAAAAATATTCAATTTTAAAAGAATTAAAAAATTAAAGAACCAAAATATTAATTTATTAGTCAATTACATTCCCTTATTTTCTATATTCCAATTCCTCCATTAATATAAGGAATTCTAAGCTACAGTTTTACTTTGAGGCTGTAATTTAGATTTTTTAATTTTTTTTATTTTTTTAATTATTTTTTTATTTTTTATATTAATAAATTATTATTTATATCATATATTATTTTTAAATTTTTTAAAATGTTTTTATATTTTTAAAAAATATTTTTCTTTATGAATAAATAATGTTAAAAAAATTATAAAAAATAATATATAAAATATGTAAAAAAAATTTTTAAAAATTTAAAAATATTTTAAAAAAATTTTAAAAAATCATATGATATAAATAATAATTAATTAATATTAAAAATTAAAAAATTAAAATTAAAAATTAAAAAAATATTAAGTTTGAATAACGAAATTATGTTAGAGCCCCAAAATGGGGCTGTACCGAGCCAACATATGGTTGTCTTCGTAATTATAGCGAAACGGAATGGCACAATCAAATTCTCGCTTTATATAAACGCGCCTTCATCCATTCCGTATCTTGGTTCGGATTCAAGTGGCTTTCTGAGCATTCAATCGAGGCTGTCGCCTGTCTTCGCCTGCCATTCTTTCATCTTCCTTCGTCCACCCACCCTTCTCTCTACTCTCAAGCACACACAAAAGTTTATACTATCAATCTTCACCATGATGCAGATCAGCTCCACCATGCCAGCTCACAACCTTCTTATGTTTCAGGCCAGACGCGCCAGCTTCAAATGCCAAGCCTCTCCCTTAAACCCTTCACTCCAACCTGCACCACCAACCTCTTCTTCTTCACAGTCTATGAAACCGGTGTCATCCACCGACTCAACTAGGCTGCACCTCGCCAACCTCGACAAGCTCCTGCAGAAACAACCGCCGGCTCCATCTCACCAACTCGTCCAACAACAACCACCTATTCAGAAAGAAGGCAATAGCCAGGTGATGACGGAAAAGAAAGGAAAGAACATACTGGAAGGCCTTAGCTTGGCCAGAGTTTGGCCAGAGATGAAAGCCACCGAGGAAATGTCTCCGCGACATCTCAACCGCTTACAGCGCATGCTGTCGATGACGGCAGAATATTCCCCCAGGAACGTTCTCGGAAGCAGGTGGAGGGAATATCACGGCAGCAACGATTGGGAAGGCCTCCTTGATCCCCTGGATGAGAATCTCCGGCGAGAGGTGGTGAGGTACGGTGAGTTTGTTCAAGCGGCCTATCATTCATTTCATTCCAACCCTGCCATGTCAGCGGAGGAACCACCTTTGCCACGCCACGTGGTGCTGCCGGATAGGTCCTATCGAGTGACGAAGAGCCTCTATGCCACATCCTCCATCGGGTTGCCGAGATGGGTGGATGATGTGGCTCCGGATCTTGGATGGATGACTCAGCGATCAAGCTGGATAGGGTACGTCGCGGTTTGCGATGACCGGAGGGAGATAGCACGGATGGGACGGAGAGACATCGTGATCTCTCTCCGGGGAACAGCAACATGTCTAGAGTGGGCCGAGAACATGAGGGCCCAGTTGAGCGATATGGATGAGAGTAGCGAAGAAAAACCCAAAGTGGAGTGTGGGTTCTTGAGCCTATACAAGACGAGAGGGGCCCATGTGGGTAGCCTAGCAGAGTCGGTGAGGGAAGAAGTGAAAAGGTTGACAGAAATGTACAAAGGGGAGAGCCTAAGCATAACAGTGACGGGGCACAGTCTGGGTGCGGCACTAGCCTTGCTTGTGGCTGACGAGATAAGCACAAGCGAATGCAGCGGTGAGGTGCCACCGGTGGCTGTATTTTCCTTCGGTGGGCCCAGGGTGGGGAACAAAGCCTTTGGGAATCGCATCACTGCCAAAAACGTGAAAGTGCTGAGAATAGTGAACTCGCAAGATGTAATTACTAGAGTTCCGGGGATGTTTGTGAGTGAGGAGGTTGAACAGAAGATAAGGAGCTCCAAGGTTGGTGGGGTGCTGGACATGTTGGATAAGAACATGGCAATGGCCTACTCCCACGTGGGGACGGAGCTACGTGTTGATACCAAGAAGTCGCCGTATCTGAAGCCAGATGCTGACATGGCATGTTGTCATGACTTGGAGGCATACCTGCACTTGGTGGATGGCTACTTGGCATCCAATTGTCCATTTAGAACAAATGCCAAGAGGAGCTTGGCCAGGTTATTGCAAGATCAAAGCTCTAATGTAAAAAAGCTATATACTAGCAAGGCAAACGCCTTGTTGACCGATGTGAATCTTGAAAGACAGGGATCATTCTCTGTGTCTTAAACCCCAATTAAATGTGAATACAAAACCTTATATATATATATATTGCTCGCGCGTCTTATGTTTTTTATCTTAGAGATTTGAATCATTTGCGTAAAATTTTAGATGATCAAATCTCTTTATGTACATATATAGATATATCAACTTTATTATGGTCACATACATAACTTGAACAAAAATATAGCTAGCTAAAAACCTTGGTTTGGGCAGCCATTTCATTTCTGTCAAAAACCTTGCAGATGAAATGATGCAGAAGGATTGAAGGAGAAAAGTTGAAACTGACTGAGGCTGTTTTTAGTAAGGAAGATTATTTTAACTTGTAATCTAGCAGAGTTTGGTAGATCATGTGCTCCAATATTTTGACTGAATAATGGTTAGGGAGTTTGGAGTTGAACTTGAATCTAAGACATATAAACTATTCACGCATATGGTTGACCTTCTTGGTCGAGCTGTGGTAGCTACGTGATCGGAGGACGTAAAGTTTAATAAAGAATATACTTTTTAAGCCTCATCCTTTCATCTGTGGAACACTTATTGGGGGTAGGTGCTTCTAGTATATCCATAAAAACTTGCCTAGCTGAGTGTTCGGTTTTTTCTTGATATCCAACTAGCGCAGCTGGTTATGTTCAGTTGGCTAATGTCTATGCAGCGCAAAACAGATGGAATCCATGTTGATCTGGACACTGTCCAGGAGGTTTTACTCAAATAAACCTCCTGGACAGTTGCTCATCAATTATGGTGGACTCACTCGAACCGTACGAGTATCTTTTATATGGATGTTGAAACAACAGAAAAAAGGGAAATTGTATTTGTATTCTTAACTTTTTTAATCATGCAAGGAAACAACTAGGATAGAGACTCTGCGTTTCAATTTTAACCTGGTAGACGGGCACTTGTATCCCATCTTTAACCGTCAATTTCACGCTATAATCTGCACTTTCATTTCTATTACTGGTAAACTTGGCACCATGATTTCGTCCTCCCACTCTTTGCACTTTGATACGTACACTACAGTAGTTTACATCCCTGCTATGTGGCTGCTTATCTGCTTATCCTAGAAATAACTACAGTTGTTGGTCATTTATGGAGTATCCCGTTATTTCTGCTAAGTAGATAGGATTTCCCTTAATTTCAGTATTGATGATATTTTGTATCCTCATGACTACATATAGCAATCATCTACCTTGAATGGAAGAAGAGAAATATAACCCAACACTGACTCTCATCTGTTTTTCTCCTTACTTCCTCTGCTATTTCTCAAATTTCCTCTATCAACTAGTATCAGATCCAGGTTCCATTCATGGACTCCCGTAACAAGTCTAATGCAGAGTTTCAGAATAAGGTGCATGAGATCTTAGCAAGACATGAGTCAAGCTTCGACCAAGTCCATGTCACGCTTCAGACCATCCTCTCATGTCTGCAAGTATCACCGAACTCAGGGCACCACCACGATCGCCATTCGGACATCAATCCTTTCACACCCAGTGAGACAACACCACCTTCAAGCCGCAATCAACCAAGCAACCGCGATGATCACCATTCGCAGCTCAAGCTCTATTTTCCCAAGTTCAATGGTGAAGACCCAATGGGGTGGATTTATAAAGTAGAGTAATATTTTGAGTTCAAGAATGTTGCACTTGAACAAGTTCAGCTCGCTTCATTCCACCTTGAGGGGATCGGCTTACAATGGCATCGATGGGTGTCCAAGCTCAAAGGACCCCTAACATGGGAGAAATTTATCAAAGCATTACTAACTCGTTTTGGACCCACCAAATACAAAGACCCAGCAGAGGCTTTTAGCTGACTTAAACATACAACAACGATAGCAGCACACCAAGAAGCCTTTGAACGCTTATCACATCGAATAGATGGACTTCCTGAGCGTTTCCTCATTTATTGTTTCATTGCGGGCCTCCGTGATGACATTCTCCTTGACAACCGCGCTCCTTATCGGATGCCATAGAAGTCGCCAGACTCGTGGAGGAACGAAGCTTACTACAAAAGAAATCAGGCAGTCCTTGGAAAGGTATTCTAACTACCACCAACCCCAACTACTCTAAGCCGAGCTCGTCGATATCACCGGGGATACTGGGACCTCCACCTAACCAGAGCATGAAGACAAGTTCCAACACAACCAACGTCAATGCTCGCAAGATCATGAGTCAGGAGGCCAAAGAACGAAACGAGAAAGGATTATGTTACTATTGTGATGACAAATTCACTCTGGGGCATCGTTGTGAGCGCCCTCAGTTTTTCATGATCGAAGACCTGCCACTATCAAATACAGAGAACGAAGACACCAGCTCGCAAGAGAATAATGACACGAAGGTGTTCCCAGAGATTTCTTTTCATTCTATAGCGGGAACTCAACACCCCCAAACCCTTCGTGTCCTGGGCAGAATGAGAAACAAACAAGTGGCTATGCTGATTGACGGGGGGAGCTCTCACAACTTCCTCGACCAAGCACTCGTCAAGAAGCTTGGAATAACCATGAGGGAAGATAGAAAGCTACAGGTGGTAGTAGGGAACAGGGAGAAGATTGAGTGTGCAGGACAATGCCAAGCCCAAACCATTGTTATCCAAGGTTATTCAGTAGTGGCCAATTTTTATGGTCGTCTTAAGAGTTCAGTGGCTGGAAACACTTGGACTAATCCAAATAGATTATAAAAAGTTAACTATGAGCTTTCACATGAACGATGTCCACCACACTTTTTAGGGCTTGCCATGACATGCAATGGAAACCTTAACCCCCAAATAAGCACTCTGCTTACTACATACTGGATTCCTATTTTAGCTCATTTCATCTGAAACAGAGACCCAAGCAGCACAAAAACCTCTCGACTTACTCAAGCTCCTCAAAGAATTTGCCGAGGTTTTTGTACCCTACAACAGATGGTAACCTTCAAGGCCACATGACCACATCATCACCCTACAACCTCAAGCAGAACTAGTCATCGTTCGACCATACCGTTACCCACACTATCAGAAAGTGACCATTGAGAAAATGGTTTAGGAGCTCCTGGACTCAGGGTTGATTCGCCCCAGCAGAAGCCCCTTCTTGTCACCAGTTTTGCTTGTCAAAAAGACCAATGGTGAATGGCGATTCTGCATATATTACAAAGCATTAAATGGCATCACCGTGAAGGATAAATATCCTATTCCAGTAATAGACGAACTTTTGGATGAGCTCTATGGCGCCAGATTTTTCTCTAAGTTAGACCTGAAAATAACCTTTCACACCCATAAAGGCCATTATGAGTTCCTCGTTATGCCGTTTGGACTCACAAACGCTCCGACAACCTTCCAAGGATTGATGAACGACTTGTTTCGACCATATCTCAAGCGATTTATACTCGTTTTCTTTGACGACATTTTGGTTTATTCACAGTCTTGGCAGGAACACTTTGATCACCTAAAGACTACCTTACAGGTACTAGTCAACAATCACTTATCAGTCAGGGAGTTAAAATGTAAATTTGGCAGTTCACAAGTTGATTACCTCGGTCACCTCATCTCGGAGCAGAGGGTAGCAGTGGATCCCTCCAAAATTCAAGCTATACTAGAATGGCCGAGACCTCGGACGACAAAAGAGGTACGTGGGTTTCTTAGGTTAGCAGAATATTATCGCAAGTTCATATGCGACTTCGCCACCACGACAGCTCCCTTTTATTGTCTTTTAACAAAAAATGGCTTCACATGGAATCCCGTGGCCGAAACTGCGTTTCAAAAACTCAAAGAGGGCTTGACATCCCTCCTGTTTTGGGTCTTCCAGACTTCACTCAGTTATTTCTGATTGAATGCGATGCCAGTGGAGCTGGGATTGGAGCAATATTGTCTCAAAATGATCGACCCATAACATACTTCAGTGAGACTCTGAAAGGAGCTTCGATCACCTATCTACCTATGAGAAGGAAATGTTTGCCATAATCAAGGCAATCCAGAAATGGAGGCCTTACTTACTGGGAAGACCTTTCACCATTTGCACAGACCAGCGAAGCCTCAAATATTTGTTGGAACAACGGGTTACGACACCAACTCAAGCTAAATGGCTACCTAAGCTCCTTGGGTATGATTATCGAATTGAGTACAAGAAAGGCAGTGAGAATCAGGGAGCTGATTCCTTGTCTAGAAGAGCTGAAGCTCAACTCATGTCATTCTCAATGCCGCAAGCCGAATGGTGGCAAAACCTTCAGGAAGAGGTGCAACATGATCCCTATTATGCTCAATTCAGTAGCAAAACCTACAGGACCACAACAGTTGAATAAGCGCGATGGGGTTTGGTTCAAAAAGGACCAAGTTTTTTTGAACCCGAAGTCAGCTTTGATCCCAAACATCTTGGCAGGGTGTCATTCCTCTCTTACAGGGGGACATTTTGGTTTCCATGAAATACTCAGCCGCATTAAAAGTGACTTCCTTTGGCCAAACATGATCAAGCAAGTCAAAGAATTTCTGCAACAATGTGAGACCTGCCAGTAATACAAGTCAGATTGCATGAGACCTGTGGGATTACTGCAATCCCTTCCAATTCCCACTCGCATTTGGACAGAAGTTTCGATGGACTTTGTAGAGGGACTTCCCAACTCCCTCGAGCACTCTATGATATTAGTGGTGGTTGACAGACTATCTAAATATGCCCACTTCATTGCTATGAAGCACCCTTTCACGACAGTCACTGTAGCCAAATTGTTCGCAGCCAACATTGTCAAACTACATGGCATACTCATGTCTATTGTGAGTGATCGGGATAAGGTCTTTGTTAGCTCCTTCTGGCAGGCATTATTTCAATTACAGGACACCAAATTGTGCATGAGCTCTAGTTATCACCCCCAATCGGATGGGCAAACCGAAGTAGTTAATCGCACAGTGGAACAATATTTAAGATGCTTCAGTGGAACTCAACCGAAGAAATGGGTGGAATGGTTACCATGGGCAGAATTTAGTTACAATACCCCCACCCACTCGACTATCGGCATGACACCCTTTGAAGCAGTTTATGGCATACCTCCCCCAAGACCCTTAACTTACGTTCCCGGCACCTCAAAGGTACATGCAGTGGATGAGTACCTTTAGGGGCGTGACACAATCCTTCGGGAATTAAGACAGAATTTGCAACTTGTCCAATAACGAATGAAGAGTCAGACAGATAGAAAGGGGAGGGAAGTGGTGTTCCAAGTTGGGGATCAAGTTTATCTTAAACTTAGACCTTATTGCCAAACTTCTGTGGCTTTCAGAGGCTCCTTAAAACTTGCCCCTAGGTTCTTTGGTCCATACCCCATTACAGAGAAGATTGGACCAGTCGCATATCGACTCTTGCTTCCACCGGGATCACAAATCCATAATGTTTTCCACGTGAGTTTACTAAGGAAGCACCTGGGACCCATTAAACCATTATCGGCTCAACTTCCCCCAGTTAAGGATAACACTCAGATTATGCCCATTTCGAAAGCAGTGATAGACCAAAGAATTGTAAAAAAAGGCCACTATCGTCCTAAAACTGAGGTATTGATCCAATGGAATGGCGCCCTAAAAAAAGATGCCACCTAGGAAAATGCATGGCGTTTTTCCAAGTCCTATCCCAATTTCATCCTTAAGGACAAGGATCTTGAAGGAGGGAAGGGATGATACGTACACTACAGTAGTGTACATCCCTGCTATGTGGCTGCTTGTCTGCTTATCCTAGAAATGACTGCAGTTGTTGGTCATTTATGGAGTATCTCGTTATTTATGCTTAGTAGATCGGATTTCCCTTAATTTCAGTATTGATGGTATTTTGTATCCTCATGACTACATATAGCAATCATCTACCTTGAATGAAAAAAGAGAAATATAACCCAACACTGACTCTCCTCTGTTTTTCTCCTTACTTCCTCTGCTATTTCTCAAATTTCCTCTATCACACTTCCCCTGCTTCCCTGAGTACCTACAGTTTCCTAGTCATTTGATAATATAGATCGGTCATGACCGTCTTGTAAGTAGAATCATAACCATCTGTGTGCAGGATAGAATGGTCACGATCTTTTAAAAAAATCTTAAAAGACATGAAAAATCGTGGCCGTCCGTGCACAAATGGAAGGCCACGATTTTACTTAACCCGTTATGTTGAAATTCAGATTTCACATTTGAACAGCTAAATTTCATAAATGAAATTTTTTACATGTACTGAAAGTATGGCTAAATTTCTTTACTGAGTGAGTGACATGACAATACTAATTTAAAATTATAAATGTGAATCGATAAGTGGAGACATATATACCTTGCAATTTTGTAAGCAAAATCTGGTTATTAGTGCATGCTATGCTATCGCTCATTGTATGGAGGTAGCATAACATATTTTAGTCCCCATCACATTTTCTTTAATTTTGATTTTTTTAATTTTTTAATATTAATTAATCAAAATTATATATATATATTTTAAAATATCTTAAAATGTTTTTATATTTATTATACTCTTCATTCATAATTTTTTTTGAATTTATTTTTCATAAAAAATTTTAAAATAATAAAAACATTTCAAATTTTTTTTTAAAAAAATGATATAAAAAATAATTAATTATTAAAAAATAAAAAAATAAGAAAACAAATAAACAAAATAAAAAATTGAGACAAAAGTTACTAAACCACAGCCAAGAACTTTGGGGTACTAATACATTCTTATCGGAACGGAAATTCGATGTCTACAAGACAGGAATAGATGGCCTTCTTTGCTTTTTTCATTTTATTTTTCGGACATTAGGACGTTCTTCTTTCTAAAGCTAGCATGAATGAACCTTTATTAGCTGAAGTGGCATGTATCTATATTCATGCTATACATTTGGACGCTACAAACATCCAAGTGACGGGTCTTGAAAAAATAAAAAATTATTACATAAAAAATTTTAATTTTAGGAAGATCAAACCTAAAGAATAAAAATTTTAAAGCAAAATTATATAACATTAAAGCTCCGCCAGTGCAAATATCAGTCTCGGTTTCTTGAAAAAAGAAAAACTGATTAGACCCATGCCTCCGATAATCTAGCTTGGTACACATTTCTTCGGCCTTTAGTCGAAGATTAAGTAGTTGAAGTCATACACTTAAAAATAGTGAGTACCATTGATCCTGGACAATGTAAATGGGACAAAGAACAAGGCAAATACTGCTATTCACCAATATTCCTAATTTTGTACAAATGTTTTTTAAAATCAAATACATTGAAAAGAATGAAAGTTTTAACAACGTATTTAAGGACAAGAAGCAAATCAAGATGAACAATCTTCATATTAAAGCATTATGTGGGATAAAGAAAACTAGTTTTACATGCCAAGTAGACACATATAAACGTCAAGATCTCTCTAGGTTGAGCAACAACCAGACTTCTGGTTCACTGGCTGTCCTCGGATTTGAACTGTTGGAGGCCTGGCATTGTTCATTGGTTGAGTAGCCATTCTGTGCAAAAGAATCAAGGACATACAAAAATGTCAACATCAAAGAAGATACATAAATCAAAAGCTATTAAAGAAAGAACTAAAAAAGACAACAACAAAAAAAAGTTTCCTAACAAAAAAACAAGGTAATATTTTCTTGTCTTATTAAAAAAAAGGAAAACAAGGTGATGTTATTTCCTCAAACTAAATAATATTACACCATAATAGTCGAAAATACAGCACCTATTCTTGATTTCTGCAGCCATGGCCATGAAAGCCTGTTCAACGTTAGTTGCATTTTTTGCACTAGTTTCCATGAAGGGAATCCCAATTTCATCTGCAAATGCCTGAAATGATAAAACAAGATGCTCAAACATCATACCTTTAGGCTAAAGAAGGATTAAGCATATGTCTTTTGGACACTGATGTAAACCTACGAAATTTAAAATTACCTTTGCTGTCTCATAAGACACAACTTTATTCGCCGTGAGATCACACTTGTTTCCAACTAGAAGCTTGTTAACATTTTCACTTGCATAACGGTCAATTTCATTCAACCACTGCTTGACATTGTTGAAGCTCTCTTGGTCAGTGACATCATAAACAACCTGCCAAAAAGCAAACAGGATCACACCACTGTCTCTCAAAATCCAGAAAGGAATTACTGGAGAAGGACTTAAGACTCACAATAATCCCATGAGCACCACGATAGTAGCTGCTTGTGATAGTACGGAAACGTTCCTGGCCAGCAGTGTCCCACTACATATCCAAATAAATGGAGAAAAAACCATGAATAATAACATAATGTAATATAAAAACAACCCCAAATCTTTTAAAGCTGGGATTTTATATAAGATTATCTAATTACTATTCTTCTTATAGTACATGCCTGGTCACTAGTGTTAAGCCCTCTAGTGTAAATGTTAGAATGAGCCTAGCATAAACAATTGACAATATGCTTCTTAGTAAATGAGCCACAAGAGTTTCTTTGGATACAAGAATAGATGAGTCATGATATCATTATGATAAACATATTCTATCAAAAAATATATACATTAAACCTAAGAAACAATTTTGGAGGATAATTACTGAGTTGTCAAATATTGGAGTTTGGTTGGAAGTAAGTTTTATAAAACTAATTTAGACAAGACAAAACAATGATTAGATTCTAAAAGAAAGACTTGAGTACTTGACATATATTCTATAACACATTCTTGTCAAAAGAAAAATTAAATTTGAAACAAATTTTAGCATCACAATAACATTAATGTTGTCATAGACTTACAATTTGAAGTTTAATAGTCTTCCCATCTTGTTCCACGGTGCGAATTTTCTACAGAAGCGAACACAATAAATAATCAATCACATAGTTTTGTTGCAATAATGAGGAACTCAGCCTTAAATTGGGGGATATGAATTCTTACAAAGTCAACTCCAATGGTACTGATATAGCTGTCAAGATATGAATCATCCTGGATTACAATAAAATAATAGAATTAGCAAGAATTTATTTTAAAAAATATATATTTTGGTAGTTTTTTTGATCAAAAGAACAAAACAGTAAGAATTTTGCTAAGCATTGTGCAATCCACCAATATAGATGACCTGTTATAAGTTTCATTGCTTAAAATAACTCAACAGTTCTAATAAAAAATATCACGGTTGCCACTCATGCCATTTGTAAGCTTTCTATTCTCTAATTCTTCAGTAAATTCCAACCTTTCTAAAATATGGAATAGCAACGCAATTCAACTTCTTTAATTACATATTTATTTTAAAAAAGATGATCATGGAACACAGATTACCAAAAGAAGGGAGAAGAAAAATGACAGAGGCTCAAAACTTACAGCAAACCTCAGAAGGAGACATGATTTGCCTACACCAGAATCTCCAATAAGCAAAAGCTTAAACAAATAGTCACTGCATAAAAGCAAAGCAAGTCTCCAGTCAAACAGAGAAAAATATGATGGGAACATGAATCCCTTTCTAATCAAATGAGTAGCAGCACATCAACACAACACAAGCACAAATGTGCAGTAGAACAAAACCTATAGCTGGGTAAAGTTTAGCATGTAGGCCGCTATGTATATATAAAATCATTTAAAATAATAGATAGCATGAGATATATATATATATATATATATAAACTCAACAGCTT
>JASKGM010031383.1:0-19224 GCA_034509205.1 Ceratonia siliqua | reverse complement strand
TAGGTCTGTCTAGTGGAAGTTCTGGACAGTGGGGGTCGCAATCTACCTTACTAAAGAAGCAACCATTGACTTGGTACCAGGTAATCTTATTTATATTTTCTTTATTCTGCGATTATAAGTTAAGAAATTTGAAATTACATGTAATGGGACTGGATGCCATATCATATAATGTTTTTCTCACTATAGTTCTCATTTAGGAGCACATTTTTGGTGCTCCCGTGGTGCGACTCCCTCTCACTTGGAAGCACTGGAATTATTTCCCTCATTTAGAGAACAAATTGAATTGGCAACAATTATCTCCAAAAGAGAAACCATATTTCAAGTACTTGTTTCCAATTAAAGTTTTATTACCAAGTCTTAGCATTATATCCTTATAAGAATATTTGTGCATACGACCTGCCTATCTATATGTTAAAAACTGCAGCTTTGCTAAGAATATCCCGTTTACCATATACAAGCCATATCATTGATGTTCCTTAATTATCTTCTCATTCTTTTGATTGCTTAAGTAGACAACGTCTCTTCAAACTTTCTTGGTTCACTCAATCTTGGGTTATATTATGGATTCTTCAGTGCTGGTATAGTCTAATCTAGTTTGAAGAAAACCGTTACATGTGACCTTTTAGCATTTAATTTATGAATTAAAGATTGAAAGCTTAAGCATAAGATTAGATACTGATTCTTAGCCTAGAAGGCTAGAACAGAGAAGGGAACAAGATTTTAAATCTTAGCTAATACACCACTCATGTTCACCTTCTTTATCACCCTTTCTATGGAATTCCTCTCAGTGTGAATATGCTACCCTATATTGAACCTAGGGTAGCATATTTGCCTTGTCCATGTGTTTGCGTGATACTGGAACATTTTGGACATTCTGGCACTTTAGTCGCTGCACAAGGCAATAATTATCTCATGGTATCAGAAAGTTAAATGCTTTACCTCCTCCTGCCCCCTTCTATTTTTTGAAGCAGTGTGTTTTCACTTTTCATCTGCTACCTTTAACTCGCAATGGCATGGCACAATGAAAATTATGAGATGGGTATGGGACGAGTGTTTTCTGCTACTAACTAATGATAATACATGTTGGATTAGGCAAACTTTGTCGCTCCCTCCAGCAGTAGTCCACTTGCAATTGACTTCACGGGGATGGGGGAAGGGGAGGCTAGGGTGAATGGACAAAGCATTGGGCCAAACCGGCCTACATATGTCTCTTCAAATGGTGGCTGCAATAACTCCTGCAATTACATAGGATCTTATAATCCATCCAAATGTCTCAAGAATTGTGGAAAACCATCCCAGACATTGTAAGTTTAAGAGATTCTAAATGAGAAAGATTGAAAGTAATCCTGATTCCTAAATTTTTTGATATCATTGAGACACTGATCAAGCTGATAACATCTACCATTGCCATGGTTGCAACCAAAGGGCAACACTCTTGTTTTGTTTGAGGAAAGCGGAGGTGATCCAACACAAATATCTTTTGCTACAAGACAGATAGGAAGCTTGTATTCACATGTCTGAGAGTCTAACCCGCCAGCTGTAGATTTAACTCATACAGAATCGGGGAGAAAAGTAGGACCTGTGCTGTCGCTTCAGTGCCCTTATTCTAATCAGGTTATCTCTTCCATTAAGTTTGGAAGTTTTGGTACACCTCATGGGACTTGTGGGAGCTTCAACCATGGACTCTGCAGCAGCAATAGTGCTCTCCATTATACAGAAAGTATTATCTCTCCATTTCCCTAGATTTCACTTGCTTCGATTTAAACTATATAAAGTGAGCCTCAACAGGCCTGCATTGGATCCAGCTGTTGTAGTATTGGAATATCAATTAATACATTCGGAGATCCATGTAGAAGGGTGACAAAGAGTTCAGCAGTTGAAGCTGCTTGTACTTAGACATGCTGCTTCAAGCCTTCGCTAGCTTAGGTTCATCTGAAGAATAGTCCCCGAGTTTCTAGTTATGCTTCTTGGATTAGCCAAAGTAAATGATAGTCTAGTAATAAACCATAAAAAAAATATCTGAAAAAATTATAAAAAACAGTTTACTCATACATGTTAAAACGAAGAAAAAAATTAAATAAGTCTTTCTTTGATGCATAATGTGTAATAAACTTTACAAACAATGGTTCCTAAAACACAAAAAGTTGTCCTTAATCCTCGTCCATTAGTATGGGGAAGCTGGACAATGTAACGATTGGAACTCTTTCTCGTAAGAGTAATTAAATAATTTCACGTGTATGAGAATCATTTATGCGATTCGAAGAGGACGTAGGAAGTATTTAAAATTCATTTTCCACATACATTAACCCAACACTTTCTAACCTCGCAAAGCAGCCAAGGGGTTCACCCTTTCAATCGTAATTTATCCTGCTATAATCAAGAAATTGATGGCCTTTTCAGAGAAATTGAACTTGCTATAATCAAAATGGATTTTATTTCATTAGTAGATGAAATCACAGTAAGATTTAAGAAAACTGATTATTATGGGCAACATTTTAGGTCCTTATTTTTCTTGGATGCATTACAAAGCATTTCAACAGTCATTCACAAAGAATATATGATATCAGTACTGAGCAAGTCCTTCATTGGTAGCAAACCCGGATGGCCTATGGAACCTGCAGTCCCCGCAGGAAGGTGAAAACAGAGAAGGAGTTCTGTACCTATCCTCCCCGCCCATTATTGGCATAGGAACCCCTCTCTTGACAGGGCTCACATAGTCTGGCCTGTAAGTTTTACCCAGAACTCCTTCAACAAGATCTGTAAGGTTTGGAAACCTGAACTGCATCTCCAAGTGAGCAAAAGCATCATCTGCTGGCAACTGGTAATTGTGAACCCTGTTTTCTTGCTCTCCAATGGGCCTGACCTTAATGTCCATTTCCAACAAACCTGAAATTGTCACTCTCACACTATTGGCCTCATCGGTTCTTTCCATAATCACTTGTCTTTCTTCACTATTAGCCCTCCATTCAGCTTCTCCATCAGTAGGAATGGTGATTGCTTCACCATCCCACTTTACCATAAGAGAATCGACATTGTCATTCCTGTGAACTACTCTGTTGGCTGCGATAACAAGGGTGTGTGTGTCAAACATGACAGCCAGGGCTTGGACCCACGTAAAGTCACGAGCCCTTCCTTGGGGTCGAGTTCCAATGAAGTGGGCATTGATTTGGAGGTTATCATCGGAGACGATGGCAAAGTTTTCTCCTTTGGCTCCGTGGAAGTAGAACATCACACCGTCGCCACCAACAAAGCGAGGGTCGTAACAGAGAGCACCATACCCATTACAGTTGGGTCTTCTATCTGTTAAACAAGAAACAAAATCTCATTCTGAGTTCAAAACAATGAAACAGTGTTTCCGCGTGAATATGGTAAGCGATATAGAAGTGAGCTTACACTTGCAAGTAGCTTCGCATTTGCTGCTACAGTCAATGAAGCATCCCTTCTGCTTTCTGTTCTTCTTGGGCTTCCTCTGTGTGCACTCAGATGGACACACAAGGGTCTTGAAGTTACAGGATCCCCTTGCTTGGCAGAAAGCTCGTTCTTGTCCCGATGGCAAAGGTGACAACATCCTATAATTTGTTGATGCAGCATCATGCGGTGGCTTCTTTGGTTTTTTGTCTTTGTCCTTTCCCTTGTTCTTGTTGTCATCCTTATCGCCTTTATCCTTATCATTACCATTTCCCTCGCCGTTGCCATTATCATTTCCTTTGCCGTTGCCACTGTCATTACCATTTCCTTTGCCGTTGCCGTTACCATTGCCTTGACCTTGAGCAATGGCGGCTTCCATAGCGATAAGTAAGAGGAAGAAAGCCACCAAAATGCTCGACTTTCTTCCAGCCATCTCGGTGATCTATAACGCAATTTGAGCCCTTGTTTCTTTCCTCTGCTTTGATGATTTTCAACTGCTTCTATGACAGAGGAGAGATGGAAAGGACGGGTTGCAAAGGGAGTATTTATAGATGATTTTGGTGGTCAAATTGGCCCAGAAGTTCGGCTTAAGCTTTGCTGGTATCCTTCTTCTTCTTATTTAACAGGTCAGAAACAGCTCCATAGATGGGTTTGACTTTCTTTACACATAAGTCCTTATCCCTAAAACTCTTCAAAAGTTCGTGGTTGCTTGGTTTGTGCCTTGTAGTGATCGATGGGCCACTTAATATGCCATTTTAATTTAAATAGCCAACCTGAATATTTATTGACAAGTTAACTTGCTGTTCAAACATTTTCCTCTGCTCACCCAAATAGAGTTGCACGTTCTTTTTTCACAAACAACAGAGCTTCAGACTCTAGAAAAGGTTATTCAAAGACTTGCAGCTGAAGATTATTGGTTTACTGGATTCCCAATAAATCATATTATGAGCTGAGCAAGTGGGCATTCAAATTCTTGGACACCTTGAAGGACGAAGGAGCCATAACGCCAATACACTTTCTCAGCTTCTAAGGTACTCGTTAACGTTTTGGTTACGTAGAATTATATGTGATTAAAGTTGGGTTATGACTAAAGCTTGGCTTACCAGAAACCTTTTTATGAGGAATGAATGACATAAGGTTTTGTTTGTTGAGTGAATTTCTCGTTATATACGAGGAGCTAGCTTTCAGCTTTAATATTTCATCGATGGAATTCAAACCTCAGTTGACGCAGCATAAGCCGGCCGACCTTTGCATCGTTGACAAGCTCATTATGATATTCGTAATCATTATATAAACTTTTCCTCTAAAGAAGGGAAGCCACATGAGAAGTCAAAATTGTTGTTCCTTTTCTTCCTTTGTGGGGATCAACAAAAACAAACAAGAATGGATCCTATGTACAACTTAGAACTGGTTTCCCAAATGCCTTAACAGACGGAGAAATATTGGAACCTCGATCTTCTTTCCATTTATTACAGAATTATATTTGTGATCCCGTTAAAATCCCAGATAGTATAGCTAGTTAAACAAAATCATGAAAATCTTCTAAGTTCTATTTAATGTTTAATGGATATGCCGATGTCAGAAGAAATTGCCCATTCCTAAGATTAAAAAGAATCACTCAGAAATATTTAGATAGTTTTAAACAAGGCTACTTGAACTCTATTCACCAACATCATTTGCCATCTTTAGCAAATAACTATGCCTATAATATTAGACTATTACAGCTTCATATTATAAAAAGTTGCAAAATCAAAGAGAACAAAGATTAATAATGACCCATGGATAATTTGTATCAAACTATCAACCATCGAGTATCAGTTGTCAATTCAGGATGCAAAGCAGTCCCTTGTATGTCCCCTTTGTCTCAAACCAACTACAAATTCCCTTTCCGCTCCAACATTCTCCTGTCAAATCCATAACTACTGAGAAAAATCGTAGTCAAAGTAAACAAGAACAAAAGAGAAAACGGCAAGAAATTATTTTAAATCATGTTATTAAATATCATAATCAATTTATAATCAAAATTTTTTTAAATTAAAAAAAATTTATGCTTCTAAGAGCAAGTAAAAATAATTTAGTCTGTTAAATCTTTTTAATATCCTATTACTTTTAATTACTTATAAATAATTATATATAGCAATTTTAAAATAAAAAACACAATCTTATATTAGTTTAAATAATATATTTTCGGAGTCCTTGAATTTGGGTGCCAACCCGACCCATATTGGGGCCTGTGTCAGAACTGTAATCAGTAATCACAATATGCCCAACCCGTTACCCTTTTTTTGCATAAACGGGTAATATGACCTTTTTCTGTACTCCTTCGTCGGACACGGCTTTGAAAATATATCCTATTTTTGTTTCTGTAATCTCCCCAAAAATATCCCTAAATTTTTAAATTGTTATGATGCCCTCGTTAGTTTCACAGGCACCCGACCTCGTCGTTTGATATGGATTTATCTAACCAATCCATTCATCACTTCGCGTTCAATTTTTGATCTTCTCCTTTATCTCCTCCATTTCCAATCCACATCTATCTAGATTTTTCGATTCGGATTCCTCATTATACTTTTGCTTTCTCAATCAGAATTATAATAGGGTTTTGGTTATGGGATCGCTTCAGTTTTTGTGGTGACTGTATCTTTCACGATTGAATTTTGAATTAGGGTTTTGAATCTTGCTCCAAAGGCCGTTGATTCGTTTTGGGATTTTAGGCTTTTGGAGCTGGGTTGACAGGGGTCTTCCTGCTTGTTATTCTCGCCCAGGAAAAAAAAAAGAAAAAGAAAAAGGTAATTCCGTGAACATTAATTATGAAGATATTTTATATAACATTTGTCATTGTCGTTTGTGCTTGATGGCGTCTGATGGTTCTATGCAAGTTTATCTTTTTTTTCCCCCCCGGAAATATATCTAGTATTTAAATTTGATGTGTTATATTATTAATGGGAGACTCTATTTTTTTTCGTCCCCCTCAAATTTTGCCTGTTCCTGATAATGCAAAAAGTCAACGAATTGTTGGTGGAAGGTTGTGGGCTGAGCCTGCAACGATTGTTATAAACTGGAGTTATCACAATGTTGGGTGCGAATCGAAGTGGATTTAATATCTCTAGCCGTTCTCTTCACCTAGCTGAATGGCATCCTTTAGAATAGCACCGTTAATTAGGGCTTGAAGCCCTTTCTTTGCTCTGAAATCAGGTAAGCATCTTTCCTTTACTAACCAAATACAATGTCATTTTGTGCATAATGCATGCAATCCCCGAAATACAATTTAGCTTTCATCTATTTGATAAGACTCTTGCTATGAAAATCATTACAGGGTCAGCAGATAACATAGTTATTAGGTATTTGCTTTGGCCGTTCCAGGTGCGTCAAAATGATTTTTCTTGTATTGAAGATATTTTATTTACTTGTTGTTGGCATAACAACATGTTCTTTTACAGATTCTGAATTAAGAAAGTTTTTTTGTCAGAGAGTACATCTACGATTTTAAGTTCTAAGCTTCAGATGTTCAATAAGAGCTTTTCTTTTGCCAAGGCGATGGGCTGTTGTAGTTGTTTCGGGTTCATCAGAAGAAACAAATGTCAAAGGGCAAAGCTTGGCATCAATAACAATCTCTCTCAGGAGCTATTGTTAGATGAAGACATCGAAGATGATGATGGCTCATATAATGGTGAGGTTACTAACATCACCAGTGGAGATGATGGTGAGGTGCAAACTCGTGGCAAACGTTCTGAGGAAATTTTGAAGTTGAAAGCAGAGAATGGCATGATTTGTAGGCAGTTTCTTGTTAAGGAAACTCACAAAGTTGTTCGCACAGAGGTAATTGTGTGACTATTTTGTAGTTTTTAATCTAAGGGTGCTTTTGATGTATAGTAAAATATCAAGATTCAAGACTGGTTGGGTTAATGGTATTTGAAATATGAATGATCTTGAGTACATTATTGGCAAAAACTGTACTAGTTGTGTTTCAAGTAAGTTACTCTATCCACTTTCCAGACCCTTTTACCCAATATAATATTGGTATTATTTATCACAAGCTGCAATATGAGGCTCATTTTTTTAATTGGAAAAGATATTCTATTTCTCAATGATGATCTCATTTCTATTGTTGATAGTGTAGGGATCGATGAACTGGGATTAACTGACAGTTCATATAATTTATTTAATATAATACGAAGCAACTTTTTTCAGTTTTAATAGAATTCTACTTGTCAAAGGAAGCTTGGATTTAGCTTCTAGATTCCGTTTCTAACATTTTGGTGGCTTGACATGAAGTTGCAACTGAACTTTAAAATCTTTTTTGGTTTTCTGTCTTTGTCGATGTTGCTTTATTCTCCATTTCTTCACGTGTAATTATAAATTTTCACTATTTATATCCAGTATATTAATCTTGTTGTTGAATTAATTGAGTTCAATAATTTATTTTGTGCCTGTTGTCCTGTTCTATAAATGTTGTTAAATGCGATGTGTCTCTGCCTTCTGAACGGTTATTCATATTGATTGGCATTCATTTAGGTAAAACTTTCTATTCTATTGCATATCTCTTCTGTCAGAAGCTTTATTTAAATTTGATTGCCCTTTCAGGATGAAAGAGGATACAAGATGATAAATGAGTATGTTCGTGAATATAAGATTGGTTCTGGTAGCTACGGGAAAGTGGTAAGCATGATGTTCTAGTATTATGCCCTCTGTCCCTTCAGTTAATATATTTTTTCCTGAGCCCCTTTCCTTTCATGCATGACAGGTTCTATATCAAAGTTCTATAGATGGAAAGCATTATGCAATTAAGGTAAGGACTCTTTATGGTGTAGTAAGGCAGTGGATTACTGCATGGTAGCAAATAGGAGCATGGTTTTTGTTACAGGGCTGCAATGAGTACTCACTATTCCTTATAATAGGAAAGTGGGATCTAGGTAATTAGTTGGACTAGTTTACATTGCTGAGAGAGAAACTGTAGACTTTCTTCTCTAACAACTATTAGGAGAATGAAAGCACTTATGTCTGGTGATGTTTATGTACTTGTAAAAAAATTAAGAAAGAAAGTAGAGATAAATGATATGATAATTGTCACCTATCAAAGACTCACTGGCACATGTATGTTCAATACTTCAATATTGTTGCCAAGCTAAGGGTGCAATTGGTCATGTGCTGAGCTCAAATTTTTTGAACTGCAGGCCTTTCATAAGTCTCATTTACTGAAGCTTCGAGTTGCACCCTCAGAGACTGCCATGACTGATGTTCTGCGTGAGGTATATTCTTATTTGTATATCTTAGGCTTTTTTTTTTCTCGAGTCTATGCTGGAATGAGATGTGGATCGTTAACATGTCAAGTTTGTTCAAATAATTTACTTATTCCCAGTGGCTTCTGCTTTATGCGGCGGCTAATTTTCTGCAGACAATATATGGAAATTACTACTTAATTTGTAGCTCTTTAATGTACTGTCCACTACTCATCTTCTTGTGGAATCTACTATTTTTCCTAATGTTTTGCATGCCTTTTGGCTTCCTTGTTTGTATGCTTAAGATATATTTTATTTGCTAATTCAATTGTTTCAGCTGTTTTACTGTCCCTGCAGTAGGTTAAATGACACAAATCCTTTATTTTCAGGTGCTCATTATGAAAATGGTGGAACATCCTAATATAGTCAATCTCGTTGAGGTGATTGATGACCCAGAGTCGGATCACTTCTACATGGGTACTCATGATCAGTTTCTCCCATTTAGTTTTGTTATTTAATAATTGACTGCTTCTGCTTAAATTTCTATTTGTGTGTTTGAGCCTCAAGTTTGAATAATTAAGAACCTTTTTGAAGTCTTATGCTTGACTATTGGTTTTTTCTTGTACAGTACTTGAATATGTGGAAGGCAAATGGGTTTGTGAGGGTTCAGGACCTCTTTGTGCCTTAGGTGAAGAAACTGCTAGGAAATATTTGCGTGATATAGTTTCGGGATTAACGTATCTCCATACTCATGTATTACCTTCCAACCAATCTTTTTGTGTTTATTGTTGATTTTGAATTCCTGCCCCCTTTACTGTCACACACACACACACACATTCCGTCCATGATTTACTCGTAGTTGCAGAATTGTAGTCCGTGTTATTTTAGTTGTAGCATCTAGAATATTTTATTTGGAGGATTAAAATTTCTCATATGGATGCATGATTAATTTTTCCATCACCGTTAATATCCATTAGTTGTAACTTTTGCTTGTAATCTTATTCATCTTCTGAGCGTATGTGCATTTATATTTTAGTCATAGGAACCCCCATCTTGACTCTTGCTTGGTGATGTTTTCTCATAAGTCTTCAGATGGTGAGACATGAATCAGATAATATTATTTTCAACTATGTTGTGGCTGGTAAGTTTAGGATAAATTATTTATAAATAGCTAAATATATATCTGTTGACTACCTGTTACCTACACGTTTCATTTGTTCAGCATCTTGAGAAAAATACTATTTGAAGAACTGATATTGTTCTTCCACGTTCCTTCTTTCATCTATTCACTTTTTCTAGTGCTGCTGCTCTCTCTCTCTCTCTCAGCACTTGCATCATCTCTTTTAATATTTTGGCAGTCTGCTAATTATAACTGTCTGAAATCCTGTGACGAAGCTTGTCAAACTTGTAGACCTTACTCAGGATCATATGAGAGTCTATAGATGGAGGATCATAAGATCCTACCTCTAATAGAAAAATAAATAAATAAATAAATACATACACATATCTATGTGTGTATGTGTGCATGCGCGATTGTAAAAGCTCTAAATTAGTACAAATGAGAAAAGTACTATCCAAATCACCAGTAAATCTTAAGCAAAATGCATAATAAAAATAAACTGAAAGGTTCAAGTCTCCAAGACCATGATAATGTCAACAATACATGACATCAACACTAGTGACAGGATTGAAACATAACAGTAACACTAACAAAATCAAGTACTAGATTAGTACGTTTAGGTCAATAACATCAGCGGGTGTCTCTCAAGCCCAATTATATCAGCCATTACCCCTCAAGACTGTGATGTTAACAAGTTAAGTAAACCCGATTGTTGTTTTTCATTCTTTTTCCTCTGTAGCCAGCATCACCAGATTCTTATTTTTACCTAGAATACTGAAAAAGAGTAGGACCAGAGAGGGCTTCCTATTTACTTTTCTATGGATTCCTGATATCAAGTTTTGCCCTAATTGGAAGTGACATGACACTAACTAATAATGTCTTAAACACTCAGAGATTCTGAAGAGTTGGACCATGGATGATTGTCATCATTCTCTCTGATCTCAGAAAGAAAGAGGTAGGGCAGAGAAGTTTGGCCAATTTTTTTTTTAAATGCCTTTGGACACCATGCTAGGATTGAAGAGATTACTCGATATTGATCTTATGATCAAGATCACAATATCAACCCAATTCCCTGGACGTTTCACTTGATTTTGGAATGTAAGATCACAGTCATAACATCAAGATTGCAATCTTGACAACCATTCCTTGGACATAATTACCCCAATTGAGTTCTGCTGTAGTGAAGGGTTAACAGTTGCAGTAAGATGCAAATGATATTTCAATTATGCTTTGTTCAATTGTTTTCTAGTTGTAATATGTAGAATTCTTAATTATTATTTATTCTGGTGTATAAGACTGTTGACCAGTTTCATGAACTAGATGGTTGAGATTTTGAATTCTGCAAGCTCTGTACCTAAGTCTTTTACAATCACTAACCCATTACATTAATTTGCTACCAGAGATGTTGCTCCCAAGACATATATTGAATCACAGTTATTAATATTCTGTAATGTCCTTCACTTTATGAATTGAAAATTGAAATAACCACACTAGACACCATTGAAATTCCTTTGTTGGAAAGTTTATAGATTCATGTGCCTGTATGCTCGCCATTATACTTTTGTTTAATTGTATGTGTGAAGCTGTTGATATAATTGTTTAAGGCTAAAGTTGTCTGCCAGAATTATTTTGCATATCTATAAAAATACATTATACTACATATACAAGCTAAGCATAAAGAGATCACTTATACATGCTCAGAGTCACCTTCATTGTTATATGTTTTTAAATGGTTTGACTATGTTACTATCGTGGTTCATTATTATTATTATTTTTTCTTTTGAAAAGCAGAATATTGTGCATGGGGATATTAAACCTGATAATCTGTTGGTTACTCGTCATGGTACAGTAAAGATAGGGGACTTCAGCGTCAGCCAGGTTTTTGAGGTAATGTAATTACAGAGCTGAAATGTAAATATGATTTACATTATTATGTATGAAAATTCAAATATACAAGTTGGATCCATATAACCTTATTTAGCCCCTTTCCCATTGATTTTGGCATAAATGGACACCGACAATCATTAATGTGTCAATAACTTAATATATAGAAGTGCCTTATTTGTTTGTGTTCATACCCTGTTTTTTCTCCCCCAACCAGTTTTTTTAACGAGATCAAAAGTTTTAATGGAAGGACTTAGCTAGTTTGAGATTGGGGGTTAGGAGGTCGTAATTTTTTTTTCTCTAAAGGATTAACCAGTATGGCCTAATTCATGTTTTTCCCATGCCCCAACCACCTGCGCATACCCCATGCACAATGTTCCAAGAGATATGTTACTTTATTATTCTGTTTAAGGGGTGCTAGGTTCTGTCCTGGCAATGAATATGGAGCCTGTAATTGATTTCATTTTGCAGGATGATAATGATGAGCTCCGTCGGTCACCTGGCACTCCTGTTTTCACTGCACCAGAATGTTGCTTGGGTTAGAGTTCTCTTTTCATGCTTGTACAATACATTGTTGTAGAGTTCCCGAAAGTACATGTTCTTATTGCAGTTTTATCTGTTGATATTCTTTAGGCCTTACCTATCATGGTAAAGCTGCAGACACATGGGCAGTAGGAGTTACTTTGTACTGTATGATACTGGGTGAATACCCATTTCTTGGAGATACGCTGCAAGATACCTATGACAAAGTAAGAATACAAGTAAATAAATAAATATATATACACGCTTTTTTCCGTCTAATATTATACATAGTTTTCACATTCCATTTTTTTAGCCCATGCCATAAAAATCTCAGCATGCTGTTTTCTTCTTGATCCAGATAGTCAATAATCCTTTAGTACTCCCAGATGATTTGAACACGCAATTAAAGAACTTGCTAGAAGGACTACTTTGCAAAGGTATATGTCATTATACATTTCTGTTATTTCCCCCTCCCTCCCCCCTTCCTTTCTCTCTCTTGAAACTTCTTGATATTTTTCTTCTCTTGAAGAAGGAAGGGGGGGGGGGGGGGGGGGCGTCATCTTTTGGTTCTCACTTTAATTTGTTTTGTAGATCCAAGACTAAGGATGACATTGGGTGATGTTTCTGAGCATAGCTGGGTTATAGGAGATTATGGGCCGATTCCTGAGTACTTGTGTTGGTGCAAACGCAAGAGCTTGGAGAGAGAAGACTTTGATAGGAGCAATATACTTGCTTGACCTATACTGACTAAATTATTTTAGGTTGGATTTATTTATAGTGGAAAAACCCAGACATTTTTCCCCTTTTGACTCTATTGAACTCCTGAAAATGAAATTGTGGCTCATTCTGGCGATTATAAGTAGCAAGAGGACTGTTAATTTGTGTTTGGGGAAGAGTGTGATATCTAGGGACTTGTGGATTTGTTGTGCTTAGTTAGAAAGGTCTTGTACCGGCTCTGTATGCATACAATATGAGTCTTGAGCTCAAGTGTCCAGTCTAGATTAAGTGCCATGGTGTATTTTATTTTATGCTATACTTCAAAGAGCTTGGTCCACCCGATTCTTTAACCCGATCTTTATTATCAAAAGCTAAGCTCTCAAGTTGTAAAGTGTTGTGGCATTTTAAATTAGTTTCGAATGTGCATTCTTGGCTTGCTAACACGCCCTCCCATCCCATGACACCACACTGGCCCAGTGGGACCTTGTATTTAGGACTCTTTTGAAGGGTGTTTTTTTTTATTGGTAACCGGAGGCAAGCAATTGAGTATAAACGCTGAAGCAGACAGTATTGCACTTTTAGTCTCAGCTTTTGCTGTGAAAAGAGTGAAAAAGCCATTGCTAGCATCATTACAATGGGATAAAGTAGTTTTTGGTTGCATTAGTTGAGCGTATATGCGTTTCATACTCGTAAAGTGTTGTTCAACCACGGAAATAGACAAAGTAGGGGCCGCTTGGCAAGCTTGCTTTGTTCTTTTAAAGTTCCCCATGTTGACTAGCAATTCCAAATTCCGACGTATCTCTATAGCCAGCGCATGCAGGAAAATTGGTACTATTTAGAGCAAAAAGCAGAAGGTGCTTTTTGGTTTCAAGGAAAGAATCCTTCCCAATCTCCGCAAGTTGCACTCCAACTTTACTTAAGAAATCCTTCTGTGTTTTTGATAGTGAAAGGGCCATTTCTCTTTTATGTTACGTATCCACATCTTATATAATTGACATATATGCAAATTTTTTAGAAGTATCAGTGCTCTAATATATCAGATAATTCACTATATAAAATAAAACAAAATCTATCACTTTGCACAGCCCTGTTTTTTTTTTTTGAAAAAACAAAAGAAAATATTATGAAAGAAAAGTCGTTGGCGTTGGTGGAGAAGAATAGAATAGAAGGACAAAAAATGATGTGAAAAATGATATGGTGAGTGGCGAGGGGAAAGTACAGAAAAGGAGGGACCCTGTAAGGCAGTAAGTGAAAGACTACTGTGGGGATAGTGTGTCAGCCACTCTGCAATCTGAATGTAACCCACTTGGATTTTCTGACTCACCCACACCCCAATATCACTATTCACTATAAATAAATCATTCTTATTATGTACTAATATTTGTGTGTGGCCGAATGTAATCAACAAGCACTACTCAATTCAACGTGCTCAATTCAACGTGCTCAATTCATTTTACTTAAAAATCTATCTATTTTGTTACTTCTTAGGCAAAATAAAAAAAGAAAATTACTTAAATCTTTATTTTAAATATGAGTTTATTGAAAGTAGTTTTTAATTATTACTCTTAACTAGTAAACTATTAAGTAAATTTAAAAGAAAAGAAAAAAGTGAGTTGAGAGTCAAGACTTAAAGAAGGTAGTGAATACGTGCGAAAAAGGTGGCATTTCCATTGGCGTGTAGAACTAAAAGAGTGGCACAACGGTTAAAAATGAACGAAAAAAAAAACTGTATATTTGTAATGCAATTTCACAAATCAAACTATGTTGTAAATTTTTGGCAGAGGCAATTAATGGCATCTTTCTTTCTTACCAAAGTTGATCTACTTTAAAGGATAACGTGTGCAGTTGGGGTTGATTTTACGACGACCTAAAATAAAGAGGGATTTGGGGTTTCACAAATATTTTTAAAAGGGGCATCCAATTCCAAACTCAAACTATTTTCCAAAGACGAAAGTGATGGTTTTGATTTGACTGGATTTTTCACTTATCAACCATTCCCCCATCTTTTAATAATTAATGATACGGCCTTATCTCTGTCCTACTTCACCTTTTTATTTTACATTTATCCCGTTATGTCTTTAGACCTTGGATTATAACTTACATTTGGATGTCATTTTCAAATATTATTTTAAAATTTGATGTTAAACCAACTTTATTTAATTTAAAGTAACCTATGTTTAACTATTCAATAAAAATTCCCTCGGAAATTAATAATACCCATGTTAAAACGATGTTTCAATAGTTCATTTTAGGAACAAATTATTATTATATTATTTATTATGAGTTAAGAAAATGACAAATCTTCTGACTACGTGAATTGAATTGGGCGATTGACAAGTCGCATCCCATAAATGCCCATGACGTTGCTACATTTAAAAGCATATTACTGTCGAATTGATAATTGGCCTCACAATCCCCCGACCACTACTTTCTTCAACGTTAAAACTTAAAACGACTAAAGTGATATCAATTATTTATCATAACAATTTTGGTAAAAAAGTATAAAATTGTAATTAAGGAATGCCACTAATACAAATCGAATAAATAATTTTAGGGCTAATAAATTTTAAAAAGTTTTAATATTCTTAAGGGCCACATTAGAAAGCACAATATGCCCATAACATATCTCAGGGCGAAAACATGGAATAGACTAAAATATAGGGTCACAGACGCAAAGTGCAAACTAAGCATGTTTGATCAATTTTATAACTCCTAGTCTTTCCGTTCTAAATTCTGAGTTATCTTAGACCACTTACTTCCTTCCTTACTTACTTCCAGTGCCGGTTTTCGGCGACATGTTTTGACGGCACAGAAATCCCGTCAAATCATGCGGCGAAGCAGTATCCGAGATCCGACCGTTCCTTGCACTTGCTGGTACGCCGTATTTATATTTGCACTTATCCCCACTTCTGAAGACTTTTTTTCCCCTATTTGGATCCGAATCCGGGTACTTCTCCTTGAATTGGATCAGAGCAAACCCTTGCAGTCAAATCGGACTGCTGTATGTTTCACCGTTCCAAGCTAAGTTATTTCTTTTTTGTTCAGTAGTTGATGTTCGCTTCTCTTTCTCTCGAATTTGCAGATAACTCTCTCCGTAGCTGGAAATCAGATAAGGAAAGTTTCTAGGAGTTCTCACTAATTTGTTGGTATCGTCAGAATTTCAAATCTTTGTCGCTGATTCATTTGATGTTGTACTCAGTTCTTTTGATCCTAGATTATGGTTTTCCAGTAAATATACAATTTGGGAGAACTCCCGTGAAGGTATGATTTAAGTTTAAGGTAATTCCAGATTCCTAACTGAAGATTTTAAACTGATGCAAAGAATACATAGATAGAGATGGTTGCATACAGATACTGGAATTTATTTTCTGGGTATAGGCGGCAAATTAAGGAATTGTGACATACAGTGGCATATGCTTCTGCCGTCGAAGGTTGATTCTCATCTGCTATGGTTTTGTTGGAATACACTAAAGATTTCTTGGCATGACAATCGGAATACGTTTGGATTGTTCTATGCAGGAGGATGAAAAGAAAGAGAATAATCTTTTGAAAATGAATGCAAGGGACGAGGTGAATGTGGTTCGTAGTAGATATAGACCAAATGATTCGCTTCTCCCTGGTCTTATTGATGATGTTGCGCTAAATTGTCTTGCATGGGTTAGTAGATCGGATTATGCTTCACTATCATGTATAAATAAAAGGTACAATAAGCTGATTAAAAGTGGATATTTATATGGGTTGAGGAAACAATTGAGAATTGAGGAGCATCGGGTTTATTTGGTGTGCGATCCTAGGGGATGGGAGGCATTTAACACAATGAAAAAGAAATGGATGGCATTACCTAAGATGCCTTGTGACGAGTGTTTTAACCATGCAGATAAGGAGTCCTTGGCTGTGGACAGTGAACTGTTAGTTTTTGGTCGGGAATTGCTGGATTTTGCTATTTGGAAGTATAACATGACTTGTCGGGGTTGGGTAAAATGTCAGGGTATGAACCTACCTCGTTGTTTATTTGGCTCTGGTAGTCTTGGCTCAATTGCTATTGTTGCAGGTGGAAGTGATAAACATGGGAATGTTCTAAAATCAGCCGAGTTATATGACTCTTCTTCAGGTATGTGGGAACTGTTACCAAATATGCACACACCACGTAGACTGTGCTCTGGTTTTTTTATGGATGGCAAATTCTACGTGATTGGTGGAATGTCAAGTCCTACTGTTTCATTAACTTGTGGAGAGGAGTATGATCTTGAGACAAGAAATTGGCGGAAAATAGAGAATATGTATCCATATGTTAACAAGGCTGCTCAGGCGCCTCCCCTTGTGGCAGTTGTGGATAACCAGTTATATGCAGTTGAGCATCTAACCAACATGGTGAAGAAATATGACAAGGCAAAGAATACCTGGGATGACTTGGGAAGGCTCCCAGTCCGGGCAGATTCTTCTAATGGCTGGGGGCTGGCTTTCAAGGCTTGTGGGGAGCAACTTCTGGTTGTGGGTGGTCAAAGAGGTCCAGAAGGTGAAGCAGTTGTGCTGAACTCATGGCGTCCTAAGTCAGGGGTCAAGAATGGCACCTTAGATTGGCAGGTTCTAGGTGTGAAGGAGCATGTTGGGGTGTTCGTGTACAATTGTGCTGTTATGGGTTGGTGAGATACTTTTAGATTGACTCAACAGATGATATACTGGTATCTACAATCTGACTTAGCCTTGAAGGGTGCTTCCATGTGCAGTCGCCTCATTTACTGAGTTAATTGTTGCTGGGATAGCTTTCTTAGTTGAGAATTTGGTTTCTTTCTTAACATGGTTTATTTGGATGTGTTTCTCACTTTCATAATCCATTATTTTTATTTGCTTTTGAGATTACTCAGTAGGCTTAAATCTATGTTCTGTCATCTCTTTCTTTTTTCTCTCTATCATAGCCAACTATGTAAACCAATAATTCAAGGATTTTTATTGTTTAATGATTTGGTGCCAAATTGTTTCCTGCTCGATCCTGTAATCTTCGTCAAAATTTATGTCCAGTACTCATGTCTAGAGAAAAATTTATTGGGCAGGAATCCTATTGTTCGTAGTCTTAATGTAGACGTGTGCTTTTGGTTAATGCTACAGTAGTTGTGTTTAATTTGTTTCAATTGTAACTCTTGGTTGTATTTTAAGGTCTAATCATATGGGGGTGTTAACAAGTAGCTCCTCTGACTAGAGAGATTGCTTCGCCTACTAGGGCAATAATATTTTATGGCTACGAAATCAACCTTCATACTTGGCTCAAAATTTTGCAAGCATTGGTGAAGGCAAGGTTATAAACTTAGTTGAGGTCACTTCCCACGGTGGTATTCTATTATGTTTATGGAAATGAGGTCCCCTCAGGTCTATGATGTGCATTTAAGCCTTGTCTGCGCTTCCAGCTGTACTTCCTGGATTAAGATTTTGTTTTCCTCTTCCTGTTTATGTGGTTTCTTTACCAACAACCTGACAGAGAAATGATTTCTGTTCCTTAATCAGGAATATTAACAGGGACCACTACTAATCACCTGTACCAGGTTCCTTTTTCCCCTGCGTATGAGTTGTGACCCATAATACATGGGAAATCTTTGAGTATCCTATGTTCTCAATCTGTTAATCAGAATTTTCTCATCACTGCGTTTGATTTATGGTAATGAAATGCCCTTGCACTTTTTTTTCTATATTATCTAGGTGCTCTCATTAATCACGTTTTCCTATTAAGTGGATTCACCCATACTAGATAAATCGAAGACTTGGGCCCTTTTTCTCAAGCCAACAAACACGGTGAATCATGAAAGAAGGCTGAGTGCAAGGAATACGTTGGTTACTGTTTATAGTACGTGATTTGGAATCCATTTGCACTGCAAATGACTGATTCATCTTTTCTCTGATCCAATGGAGCCAAAGGGGATTAACGAACAGACAACCCGTCCTTTTTCTACGGTTTTAAATGCCAAAGAATCTGCGAAAGAGAGAGAACGTCCAAGCAATATATAATAAGATTCTCTGCCCTATGGTTCAACCTGCCGTAAGTTTTTAATACTGCTTGAATCTCTGTTTCTTTGCCCTTTTCATGAATAAGATCCTTCTGCCCGTGCTCTTTTTCACTTTGGGCTTCTTTAGCGGCCAAGTTTCAGAAAAAAGAAGAAATTGGAGCTATCTCTCAATGATCATTTGGACCAAGACAACGGATTGAGCCCACACAACCAATCAAACATTATATAACTTAGGAGACGCGTATCAGAATTTGTCGTTTTATAAAAATAATAAAAAATATCGTTTCATTCACCACTTAAATTTTCTCTAAAAAAAATTCGAGCTTTTGTTTCTTATTATTTTGTTCATAACATTGTG
>JASKGM010031372.1:0-25507 GCA_034509205.1 Ceratonia siliqua | reverse complement strand
ACAGGCAAGTGCTCGTTATAAGATCTTTGTTCTTTTCGAAGTTTTATATATATATATATATATATATATAGTTTCTCCATATTTTTGAAAGTTTGACAGTGAGTGCATAAATTGTTATATAATGTAATTAGGGTATCATAAGTGTCTTTGTAAATTTTCATAATGTTGTTTTTACAAAACTTTTATTTATCAATGTACACAAACTGAGTTAAATTAGGTGATGATATCTTTATACATTATAATACCTTGGACATTGTGATTAGCAGTTATTTACTAACTATATATTTATAACCATAATCATATAAATCTGACTTTTTTGGCTTCTTGAAGAATGAAGGAAATGCTAAAAGAGATTATTATAGAAGTGTCTTGATTAAATGAAACATGAATGTAAATTTTATTTATCTTTTCTTAATTGTTCCTATTCTTCCCCATTCCTTATGCCTTGGTTTATAATATTTCAGTCAAAAATTTTCCTGCATATGTCGCTGCAAATTATCTGTTTCATTCTTATTATATTATTTCTCCCAGTTTACTCCTTTTGTTATTTTCGGCATTGAATTTGTATCTCCCTCTTCGCAATGCATAGTATTTACCGTTTTTACACCCTCATGGTTATTCTTTAAGGTTCTAAATATTCTCATCTCTTTATCTACTTTCCAAGAATCATTGAAAGCCTTATTATGAAAATAGTTAGTTTTAAAGAGAACATTTATTTGGTTTTTCACTTTTCTATATCTTCCATTAAGTTGAATATATTATGTTTTTAACTAATATTACTTATATTGATTTGACTTATTCGTGATTATAATTTTGTATGTCTCCTTGTAAGATTATATTTACCTTCTTTACAAACTTCTATATTTAAATTTTTATACGTTGTTTGTTTTCCCTACTAAATCTAATATAATTATTTCTAACCTTAATTCTTGAATACCATTATTTTCATATAAGTTCATGTTCTTGCAATTCTACATACATCTTTTTCTTTTGTCTGTATATAGTTGTTTCATCTTTTTCTGTTTTTGTCATGTTATTGTAATTGAACTATTGAGTGCCAGAAGTAAATAGAAGTAGTTTAGATATAACTGGATTGTTATTTTACAGAATTATGAATATTCAGTTTTCTTAGTGAATTTATTTTCTCATGAAGTATTGATATTTAGTTTTCCGTACTTACTATTTTATTGCGTCTTGTTTATGCTATATATTAGATATCATTACCGGAGGAAGTTAATCAGCTACTCTTTGTTTTGATGATCTGATTCTGCGATAAGAAGACTTTTGCATGTGTTCATTTGATATACTTGAGGTACAATAATTAAATATATTAATTTTATGTTAAACTTAAAATATTTTGTTAAATAATGAGAAATTGCTGGCATTTAAGGGTCTATTGCACCGATTGCATTTTTGTAGATGATTATGGCTTTAATATAAAGTTGGAATGCTTGGATTTGTATGATTTCATGATTTTTGTTTGAAGGTTGATTTAAAATCTGTGGAGAAAAAGTATTCAAGTTAACATGTTATGTGGAAAATGTTGATCAAATAGTGGAAGTTTGGTTTGGAAAGATTATTATAGAATCGTTATGCTTATGTGAAGGAAAGTTTGAAATATTATTGTGAAAACTTTGAGATTCAGGATTCAAATTTATTATGGGATTTGTTATAGGTGTTGGATAAAACTACTAAGTGCACCTAAATTGCGGCCTCTCCAATGAGTTGTTAGGATGAGGTTCATAATATGAAAAATGACTCATCTGTTGAATTGTTCTAGAGGAGGGTATGGCTCAGCTCCCTCACTCTTCCTCAGTTGAATTGTCACGTAGAAGCCTCCCTAGTTGAGTCGGTCCCAGTGAGTGGCCCTGGATTGAGTTGTCAGGGGGAACTGAGTGTGAAGCCAGTAATTTATGATTTATCAGTTTGGGTTCTCCCGTAGAACTATTATGCATCCTGGTACTTTATAAGGTAAATTAATTTTATTCAAAACGGAAGAATTACATTATATTAGGAATGAAATATTGATCTCATTTGAATAACATTGTTTTCTTACTTGTAAATCTATTTTTTTTACTCGGATGATTGTATAATTGAAATGGAAAATAAAGTTGAGGAAATCAATTAGTGGTTGTTTATGATATTTTCGTAAATTATGGTATAATGTGATGATGGAAGTTATGCCTTTATGTTAGAAATGAGTTTGTTAGTATATGTATAGTATTACTTCCCTTTTCTTCTTAGTTAAATTGTAGGATTTTTGTAAATAAATTTTTCAGTTTTTCGAATTCTCCCCTTAGTGGGCATGTAGATACTCAATTGTTAGGGATTATTTTTTGACTATACTCATGTGACCTAGGGATTAGGTGATGATATATATCATTAACTCTTTTCCCTCACCTAGCCATCCAAGCATATTGAGAGAGGAGAGAGCTCTTGTTTGCTTGGTCTTTTGTTTCTGCCTGTTTACAAGCTTAAATGTTTTAAAATTTTTAAAACACATGCTTGTACCATAAACACCATAGAATAATAACTAGATCCAACAACAATCATACATTGTAAATGATTTCTAGGTGTCAAGCATGCATCATACACACACATAGCCATGAACCAAGGCTCTGATACCAATTATTTTCAAGAGGGAATATAACTTACTTTTCAAGATAATTTATTCCCAACAAATATTTCATGCAATTGCATTGTAAATAAACTATGGTCCAAATGATATTATCTTATAGCCTTCTAGATAAGAGTATTAAAATCTCACAGTACGTCTCTTTATTCCACTAACATATTAGAATTAGTGCCCCAACAAAAGGAAAGTGGTCTTCCTTACATTTTATGTTTGAATTTATTGGTAACGAGTATATAGTGTCGTGTCAAGTTATATTTTTATGATGATGTGTCTGTCTTTTTTTTGTAATCATATGCGGTTTGGTTATGGAAGCCTATTTTGGGTTAATGAATAGTTGGTTCACCCTATGTAGTGTAGTATGTGTGTGTATAAGTTTTATGTTAATCAGTGCGGTGTTCTTATTTTGTTAAATAATTATACTCTCTTAATTTTGTAGTTGCTTGTTGTCATGTTTAACATGGTTGGATGCTACTTAAATAGTAATTTCTTATGCCGGTCACGTTATTAAAATTTAGGGCATGACAATTATATATATATTAGTACGTATTATTTAATTATTTTTATATTATATAATTAATATATAGGGTCCTATAATATCAAAAATTAAAAAAAATTATTATCGACCTAATTGTGGTTTAACCACAATCGGACCAGTGAACGTTTTCACTGGTTCAATGATGAGTTTAGTTTTTTAAACATTTTTATTTGGGTGGATATCTAAAGAAATTCAAAATGTTTACATTTACTATACAATACTTAATGACACTCATAATATCAAAAAACATAAAATGTTACTATTTTATTAATTTAAAAAGAATTTTAATTTTTGTAGTAAAAATATCAAATGGCTTTTTTCAATAATAATAAAATAAATATAAATATATATTAAATTAATGATATACAATAATACTATTTTAATAATTATATTTTATATTTTTCACTCAAAATTGTAATGTTTATTACAATGTTCTCCTTAATCTGTTAATTGTAGTACATTGCACTATAAATTAATATAATTTAAGATAATCGAGTGTTATATTTAACGACTTTAGTCAATGTTTTAAAACTAGATTGATTATTGAACTGGTGAAGGTCACGGGTTAATGGTCCAACTGCTATCAAACTGTGGTTGAATCGGATTTAAATTAAATATTATTTTAAAAAAATTTTAATTTATATATTATATATAGTGTAATATATTATCTATATAATAATTAATAATTAAATAAAAAATTATTTAAAATAAAAATAATTAATTAATAAACACTAATATACTAAAAATATCATTAAACAATTTTATAAATATTAAAATAAATTTATAATTTTCATGATATAATTTTTAGTAGTTAATAAATTCAATAAAATATTTTTAATCAAAAATTAAAATCAACAAGAATATAATTTATAATTACATTAAAATAATAATAAAAAATATAGCAAATGTGTGATGACCCATCCAAATTCACATTGATGACCCTTGCCTTGGACATAGAGTCTTCTCTTCTTCCATCTTATCCCACCGACACAGTAAGCAACCAAAAAGGCAAAAAAAGAAAGTATTTCCTTCTTCTGTACCCAAATGCCTTAAAGGCAAAACACCTTCTTAACGCTAGCTACTATAAGTCAGATCCGGGGGGTGTGCTATGCTTGGTAGAACAACCAACACAAATCGTCTTTACAATGGACGATGTGGGAGATGACCAACCTAACGTGAACAAGGCTAGTGAGTATTTCGGCAAACAACAAAGGTAGAAAATTGAGCTCATCACTTGGATCAAAGGAAGTATCATGATTACCATCATCAAAAAGAGCCAAGACATGAGCTTCCTTCGACCAGTTAGCTCAGCTCGGGTGTCTTCTTCATCGTCTTTGACTTCAACTGTAAATGCCCAAATACCTTCTTCTTCTTCCATCCATTAGAATAAAAAAAAAAGGATAAACCTGGTTAATGGGTGACCTGCTTGATTTTTTCGATTGGATTGCGGGTCATCGATTTTTGTCCCAATTCTTCTTCCTTTGGTTTTTCAGGGTGTTTCGGACTGGTGAAGGGTCCGGTTCCTAGTCAAACCGGTTAAACCGGCATGGCCAGTCTAGTTTTCATAACCATGGTTTTAGTTAACATAAACTAACTATGTAATTAAAAAAAACTTTATAAAAATAAAAAATTAATCAATTTATTATATAAAATGGCACAAATATCCTAAAAAAATAAGAATAAAACATTCACTTTGGCTATCACACCTACAAAGATTATTTGGCTATCACACTAAGAGATGCAACATAAAAGGCTCTTTCTTTGCCTGAAGCTTCAACTCTTAAAATAGGGAAAGGTAAAAGAATCATATCTATGGCACCATGAGCAAAATGGCATTTACTTCTAAATGGACAATATCCAGTCATCTGCCACTTATTGCAAATTCTTGCTTTCCAGTTTGATCATTATTGATTAAATTATAATAGTTTATAATGCAATGTGTTATAATTAATATGGGAAATAAATATCTGGGTAATAAAGTGCAAAATTTCCTTAATAATTTTATATATAACGAGGACTCCAGACAAGATATAAACTTCATCTTCGTCTATAAATTTTTCAGCAAAGCTATGTTTACAATATTATAATTCCTAGTTTCATAGGATTTGCTAAAGTGTCCTCAAATGTATTGTGGCCCCAATATCAATTATGCCACTATTGATATCCACAAATATGGATTTGATCATGTTAGAGATGCAACATGATTGGTCATGTTAGTATCTTGGTCGTCTATTCACTTTTGAATGACTACGATGCATATTTATTTCATTTATATGTAAACAAAACAAAATCACTCATCATAGCTGTTCAAAAGCGAATGAATGTCATGATTTTGCTAACATGACCAATTATATTATTTTGTTAACATGATTGGATATGTACACAACCTTATAATCTGATCTGAAAGCCTATTAAAGGGACCATAAGCCCCTAGCCAGCCTATAAATACATCCCCCTCTCAGGTACACACTTCTTCCAACTTCTTACTATAACTACTATCCCACTTTATACTCGGACATGTTTTAACTTAGGCATCGGAGTACGGGTTAACCTACCTGGCTTTGAGCTTGCTTAGTTGGCATTATTGACAAGATACTCAGATGCTCATATACTCAAACACCAACCCGACCATACCCGTCCCGACACAAGTATCGACAATTGGCGCCGTCTGTGGTAATTTTTTCTCTGTCGATTCTGTGTTGATCTCATGGACATATCCACTCCCTCTAGAAACATCCCACGACACACCCACGAAGCTCCTATACACTCCCAATCCAGACCAACAGCCATATTACCACATGGGCACCTGGGACAAATCAGTTTGTCTCACCCCCAAGGAATTTTTCCCCCACAAACACACAAGGAGTCCATTCCCTAAGCAGACACTCTACGACTCCTCTTGTAGAGGATTAAGGCTCTCGAGTAAGATAGGGCAACTGAGAAGGCTAAATTAGAAGATCTTAGAAAACCAAAACAGAAGAAGGATAACACAGTCAAATCTTGACCATTCCCTAACCCAACCAACCCATGGATCGCCAACCCTCCTAACTCGAGAAATCCACACATGATTCCTCACTAGACCAACAACCCGCCATTTTAGATTGCCAAGTCAAAAACGCCCTTTTATCTCATCATGTCCTAACCCAAGTAGCCTTAGACCAATCATCCACAACCCCAAAAGAATATCTTTTCACCCAACATATAATAAACAATTCCTTCCCACGAAATTTTAAACAACCACAACTTAAGTCATACAATGGATCCTCTAACCCTAGAGAGCATGTAAAGAACTATGTCATGGTCATGATGTTGAATGAATCAAGGAAAGAACTCAAGTGTAGGGTATTCCCAACAACATTGAAAAAGGCAGCCCTCCAATGGTTCTACGGCCTTCCCCCAAACTCTATTGCAAATTTTGGCAAAATTAAAACACTCTTCATAGCCTACTTCTTAGCAAGCATCGCCCACTAGAGAACATTTACCATTCTCTTGACTCTCAAGAAAAAGGAGCATGCTTGAATGATTACATCCAAAGATTCAACGCTATCTCACTCCAAGTTAGCAATGTTAATGACCCGGTTACCATATATGCCCTTCAAGCTAGCCTTTTTCTCGGACATTTCCAAGAAAGCATAACCTTAATATGCCTACAAGCTTAACCAAATTCCTAGCCCAGGCAGCAAGTACTTAAACTTAGAGAAAATCTTAAGAATGACAGAACCAAAAGCCTAAATTGCTATAGGCAAGAAACCCTACCAAGATAAGAGAGAACATAAGAGAGAGATCCCTTATCTGCCCTCGCTTCTATACATACACCACTAAACCAACCAAAACCCAAATACTAGAAAAGATATAACAAACAAAGCTTGCCGACCTCCCCAATCTTAAGCCTATCATGGGGTCAAAAAAAGAAAAATATTATGCTTTCCACTAGGGAAGAGGTCATGACACTGATAGTTGCAAGAACATGCAAAATCTCAAAGAAAACCCCTTGCAGAGTGAGCACCTTCAAAAATTTTAGGCTGACGTCACCCCACTCTCAAGAAACCAGGATACTACCAGTAAGTGAAGGTCACCCCGACAGGACAGATCACACTAGCACCAACTTTGTCACAGAAGCCGATCACCAAATAGAATAGCAACCAACCAAAATCCTTGGAGAAATGCAGCTAGAGTTATCAACACAATTTCAAGAGGATTCACGAATGAAGGACCCTCCAAGGCATCCAGAAATAGACATTAAAGGGCCATTAGAGGCAAGTGGCAAGAAGCCATTCACCTAACCACAGAAAAACACAGACCAAACCCTATCATAAGCTTCGCTGAAGAGGACTACAGCACCATTGATAGAGACCATAATGATCCCATGGACATAAGATGCTTCATAGCCAACTTTGAGGTTAAGAAGATCCTAATGGATCAAAGAAGCTCAACAGATGTACTTTTCTTCAACACCTTCATCAAGCTCGACCTCCTCAACACTGGTCTCATCTATTACTTGGGAACCTTTGTCGGCTTCTCTGGCACCCATATAGAAGTTAAGGGCACAATTAAGCTAAAGGTAACTCTAGGAGAATATAACGACCTCACCAGAATGGAGGTACAGTTTTTGGTCATCAACTGTCCTACGACTTATAATATTATCCTTGGCTTGCCATCTTTGAACAATGTCTGCACCATAGTTTTCACCTGGTACCTATTGTTTAAATTCCCCTTGGCAAAAGAATTGTGGGATAAGTGAGGGGCGAACAGCTCTAAGTAAGAGTTTGTTACAATACAAACCTAAGCACTGATCACTAGAAGCCGTATCAAGGAAAGACAACCATTGCTTCCATAAGTTGGACGCCATATAGGAAATCAACACAAGGAAAGAACAGGCTAACCATCCTGCACCCCAAGGAGATCTGTTGGCAATCCAAGACGATCACACTCCTGATCAAATAGTCCAGAAGGGATTAAGCATTCCCCTAGTAAAACTCAATAAGCTAACAGAGCTGCTCAAAGAAAACTCTAACCTGTTCGCATGGACCTCATCTGACATGCCGGGTATAGACCCCAACTTCATATGTCATAAACTAGCAATTACTGTAAGGATAAAGTCGATCAGGGAAAAGAAGCGAACTTTTAGCCCTAAACAACAAGCATCCATCTAGGAAGAAGTCCGAAAACTTCTAGAAACAGGGTTCATTAGAGAAATCACATATACAACATGGTTATTCAATGTGAACCTAGTAAAGAAATCTAACGGGAAGTGGCGCATGTGTGTAGACTTCACCAAAATGAACAAAGCATGCCCCAAAGACTAATACCCACTCCCGAACATAGACAAACTGGTCGACAGTACTTTAGGTTACAAACTTTTAAGTTTCATGGATCCCTACTCGAGCTACAACCAAATCTATATGCACCCATATGAAGAAGAAAAGATAGCCTTTATCATAAAAAAAGCAATATACTACTACAAAGTCATGTCATTCAGGTTAAAAAATGCTAGGGCTACATATCAACATCTAATGGACAAAGTCTTCAAAAACCAGATAAGAAGAAACATTGAAATATACATTGACTATATGTTAGTCAAGTCCCAAACATAAAAGAACTAATTAGCCAACCTAGTTGAAACATTCGCAGAACTGAGGAACACAACATGCGGCTAAACCTGACTAAGTTCGTCTTCGGTGTTAAAGTAAGCAAATTCCTTGGCTTCATGTTAACCCACTGAGGAATAGAGGCTAATTCAAAAATATGTGAGGCAATTATCAAAATGGAACCCCCCAAGTTGGTTAAAGAAGTGCAAAGGCTAACAGGGAAGATTGCCACACTCATTCTCTTTAAGTCAAAATTAGCAGACCGAGCCCAGCCATTCTTCAAAATACTGAAAAAGTTAAGAACTTCCAATGGACCCCAGAATGCCAACAAGCATTAACCAACTAAAAGAGTACCTAGCCACATCTCCCATCATGTCCAAGCTAATAATAGGAGAAGCCTTTTACATTTACTGTGCCACATTCGAATACGCTACTAGCTCGACGCTAGTTTCTGAAATAGAAAAGAATCAACTCCTTGTATGCTACATAAGCCACGCCCTCCAGGGACCGAAGCTAAAATACCACAAGATAGAAAAACTTGCCTTTGCTTTACTACTTTCAGCCTGTCAACTCCAATCATATTTCCAGAATCACCAAATAACAATCAGAATAGACCATATAATAAGACAAATCCTCCAGAAGCCCAACCTGGCTGATTAAATGATAGGCTAGGTAGTAAAATTATCTGAACATTCAATCACATATGAACCTCGATGAGTAATTAGGGCACAAACTCTAGCCGACTTCATGGCCAAACTCACCAAGAACCCTGAGAAAACCAACCAATAACCTACGCTGACACTATCGGTAGACGGCTCATCAACAATCTCTCCGATTTGATTTCCCAACCTTAAACAACCAAGCAGAATACAAAGCACTGATAGTTGCGCTCCGCCTTACCAAATAACTTGGAGCCACCCGCATAAAAGTGTTAAGTGATTCACGGCTCATAACTAGCCAAGTAAAAGGAGATTACCAGGTAAATGACCTACAAATGGTCAAATATCTTGAGAAAGTAAAAACCCTCACCTCTAACATAAAACAATTCAAAATCCAATACATCCTAAGAAACAAAAAAACCCAAGCTGACCTACTCTCCAAACTAGCCAGCAATAAAAACCTCAAAAACAATCAAACTGTGATTCAGGAGACACTAGCCAACCCTAGCATCCAATTCAAAAACTTTAACATTAACAACCAACCATAAAACTAGATGACCCCGATCAAACACTACCTAAAAACAGGAAACTTGCTAATAGATAAAGCTAAAGCTCGAAAACTGTAAAAAGCAGCCAATGCATGCTACTTGATAGAGGAAACACTATAAAGTTGGATACTATACACCCTTGCTCAAGTCTCTTTTCCCAAGTGAAGCCCGGTACGTCCTTTAGGAGATATATGAGGGCATATGCATCAAGTCCCAGTAATTAGCAATGAAAACATTATAAGTAGGAAACTACTAGCCAACCCTAAGGAGTGAAGCAACCAAACTTGTCAAAAGATGTAACAAATGCCAAAGATTCGCTTATCGACACAAAGCACCTCCTACTGATCTCTACTGACAGTCAAACCTTTGCTATTATATAGATGAGGCCTCGACTTATTTGGTCTTCTCCCAAAAGGAACTAGTCAGAGGAAATTCCTTATAGTAGTAATAGATTTCTTTTCCAAAGGGATAGAAGATGAACCTATAGCCATAACTTCCAAGCAAGCCAAAAAATTTGTTCAAGCTTTCATTATATCTAGGTTTGGCATCCCACACACCATAATCATTGACAACAAAATCTAATTTACAAATGCAGGGTTTAGAAAATTTTATACCAACCTCAACATTTAGTTGAACTTCACGTTGGTAAAACATCCCCAAGCAAACAGGCGGGCAGAAGCAACAAATCGATTAATTTTAGAGGGCATAAAGAGAAATTAGAGTAGACCAAGAGCGGATAGACGGAAGAACTCCCATGGGTGCTTTAGTCATACAGAATAACCCTATAAACATCGACAAGGGAGTCACTCTATAAGTTGTCCTACAGAGTAAAAGCTATGATCCATATGGAAATTGGAGATCCAAGCCTTAGATCAAAACATCATGAGTCTGAGAGCAACGATGAGCAAATGCAAGTAAACTTGTATCTCTTTAAAGAAGAAAGGGAGAATGTTCGCCTCAAAATGACAGCCTACGAGCAAAGAATATCAGCATACTACAACAACAGGGTCTAACCTAGGAATCTCAACTATAGATACCTTGTCTTAAAAAGGGCAGACATCTCTAGGAAACATATATAAAAAGTAAAGTTGGCACCAAATTAGGAGGGTCCCTACTAGGTAAGGGAAGTTTTAGCAAGGGAACATACAGGTTGGCAATTGTTAAAGGGAACCTAATACCCTGTACTTAGAATGTAACAAATCTCAAACTTTATGAAATTGAATAAGTCTCAATTGCTTGACAAAACTAACCTAACAAGCAAGCCAATGCCCTCAAAAGGACCAACATCCTTCAAAAATGGCCAATGCCAACCTAAAGGACCAACGCCATTCGAAAACGACCAATGTTGACCTAAGAGACCAACAACCTTCAAAAACAGCTAATGCCAACCTAAAGGACCAAAGTCCTTTTAAAAACGACCAATACCAACATAAAGGAATAGCATTCTAAAAAAAAAAGATCATTGAAAGCCAACCATATGAAAGAAAGAAAAACCTTATTAAAAGTCAACCACAAAAAAAAAAGTATAAATAATTAAGATACGTAACTAAGGTAAATTTGATTACAACAAAAACTGAAAAAAGACGACAGTCAAATAAACCAAATCCCATTACATTATCCAAAACAAGTTAACGACCTACTTCAAAGACAAATTAGCATCATTCCCAGAATCTAAAACCAAAAATGTTGGGTCATAAAGATCATCATCAACTGACTCTACAAACTTGACATCCCTCACCATCTTAGAGGAATCTAGGTCATCAAGAGGGAAGTTAGGACTAAACAGCTTAACTTGATCACAACACAGCTCGAAACCTTCAGTAAAAGCCATTGAATATATCAAGCCAATCTTCTTCTTAACACACTTCCTCATCCTCCCTTTAAAATTCTGGCCACATCTTAACTGACGGTGAACCTTGGCTAAATCAGCAACTAAGGCCTCTACCCTCTTCTCCGAGGTAGTCAAGATAACCTTCGCCTTCTAACACTCTTTCTCAAGCTCAACCACATGAACACGAGTAATAGCCGCCTCCCCAGCTCCTTATCAGCTTCCATGAGTCTCTCCCTCAAGTCAGAAATTTCATTCCTAAAATGAATGCCTTCGTTAACAAAACCGCTCACACGTTTCTCTAACTCCTGAGCCACCATAAGCCCCTGAGCATGATTAGTAACTACATTCGAATATAGGAAAAACTCAATATCCACAACCAAACCCACATCCAATATAGTGTTTCAAAATGACACCATAGAATGCCCAGCTTGTTGGACAACTTCAACAGAGAAACAAGTAGCAAAGCCTGCACTTTGACCAATAAACTCCTCGGGAAAAATAGTTCTTACCTCAAAGCTAGTAGAATGACCCCTATCCTCTATACAGTCGGAGGCACGACAACATTTAGAAGAGGCTAGCTCCTTCCACTTAAAGGATGCACCCACTCTATCTATCGTCTTTTCATGAACAACTCACATCTCACTTGCGAGAACCATCGTTAGGGGAGTAGCAGAAGTAACCTTCGCAAATTTAGCTTTCGCCTTTCATAAATGAGTTAGTTTATCCAACCTATTCATATCTTCAGCAGGAAAAAATCGTCCGCAATAAAAAATTGAAATCAGTAGACACAAAATATCAAAAAAATTAACACAAAATGGCCGAAAACCTTGATAAACACAATTTCTATACATTAGTTAAGCCTCACATTTAGTCTTTTAATCTTCTTGTTTAATTAAATTATTGGGTTTGGCCACATTTTATAAGTTTGAATTCTAATTGGGTTTAATTATATCTTTTAGCATTATAGGGGCTTTTACGTTGCTTCTATATTTGGCCATAACTTAAGTTTTAAACATTTGACAATCACGAATCTTATTTTGTAGTAAAGCTAAGAGAAATATCTACAACTTTGGTGAAGTACTCTAGGACTAATTTAGATGTTTAGTGAGTCAAATTCAACCTGGAAGTCAGAACTGAAATGTTGTCACTGTAAATCCTCTTGTGCAAGCCACTTATCAAAACTGCTACGTTTTGCTCTTGGTTTTGCCCTAGAATTCGTTTGATGGGTTGGACAAACAGCAGGGTGACATTTTGACCTAGGGTTAGAGTTGTAATTTTTTGTTTTAGGGTTATATATATATTCAGAAGTTGAAAAACGTAGCCAGCAGCTAGGGTTTTGAGCATTGTTCCATTGCCTCCTAACTTAGTTTCTTCTCTATTATATTCTGTATATGGTTTCTCTTTATTTTTTTGTAAATTTGTCCCTCTTGTTCATGGAGGGTTAGAATCCTTAATCAATCCTAGGGATTGACAGTCTTGATGTTTGATTTTGAGATCTTGGTTTAAGTATTTTCCAATTCAAGCATTTATCAAGTTTTCTCCTTTCTTTTGGGATTCTGATTAAGTTGCTTAATTTGATTGGGATATTCATATGATAGTTGCATAATTACCTTGTGTCAAAAGAGCTCTACAGAGACTAAACAAGGCATCAAACTAATTGATGAGTTGTTTAGCTTGGTTGGATTCTGGTTTTTAGGTCAACATGGTGTTTAGATGAAAGTTTAATTTATCTAACCCTACTTAATTAAATCTTGGATGCTTATTTAGTAGTGGATCCAAAGATTATATTGAGGCTTCTTAATATGTTCTAAAAATCAAGAACTCGATTAGTGATTGAATGATTCTTTAATGATCAAGGATGAATTAAACTCAAGATTGGTTATTTCCCTTGGATTGGTTGTCTCCAAATTTTGTTAATCATTTTCATTACTTTGACTTGATTACTCGTTATAAAACCACCCATTTTGTTGTTATTGTCCTAATTTGATTACATTATTAGAGTGATCCAAGGATTCGACTCGGTGTACCTCATACTACAGTTATTTGGTGAATCGGTTATTAAGAGATTTAATTTGATAGCCTCGGTAATATTCAAACTTATGTATCAAATCCCGAGCCTTGAGTTTGACACCTTGAGAACGCTCATTGACAAACAAGCCACCACCTGACCCTCAACATTGAAGTCACTAAAATCCTTAGCTCATAATTTGTGAAATGAAATCGCCACCTTAAGGAAAAGCAATGATAACCAGCCTCGTCTAAAAAGAAGGCCCGTTGGGAAACAACATTAGGAGTAGTAACCCCAAAAAACTAATATTTCCACTCTTTAACAGATCCCTCAAGGGGCTTCATTAGCAACTGGCGAGATCGGGCAGCAAGATACAAGAACCCCGTACCCCAACTTGAAGCTTTCAACAAGAAGAAATACACAAATATGTCTACCCAAGGATGAACCCCAAGAAGATTGCAAAGGCACTGAAACCCATGCAGGAACCCCCAACTATTAGAATAAAGTTGGGTTGGGGCAATATTCACCGCCCTAAAAAACTCCATTTTGAACCTGGATAGAGGCAAAGTGGCACCAACCTTTTCAATAAAATAGAAATTAAAAATGAAGAACTTCTTTTTACGATTATAATTGCAAATCGATGCCCCATCAGGACAGGTCTCCATGTCAAATGAACTATTTATCCAATCTGTGAGTGAAAATTGTTCTTTCTAAGAAGGTATAAGATCTGAACCAAAACAAGAGGATTGAGACTAAATTTCTTCACTCACCCAATCAAACATACCACCTACCTCCCAAATCCCAACCTATCCTCCAAGGAGTCACTGGAAGGAAATGAACCTGAGCTCGATCTTTCCGACCTCATCTCCTCCAACCTAAACTGACCAAAATTAAATATTTAAGCTGGGTGATTGGTATGAACTTCATCCATGAATGGCCAGCATCTATCCTTTCAAGCGACCACCTCGACCAAGCTCAGTTCGACAAAGCCTATAAAAGGAATAAGGGAATAACCAACCCGTACTAAATAACTCGAACAACATAAGAAACACAAAATAGACCAAGATGAGTTACCTTGGTAAGTAAAGGAAACCAAACAAGGCACATGCACAGAAACCCCTAACCGCAAGCCAAAAATAGTGAAAGTGAAAGCATGGAAATTGTTGAGACACCTTTTATTTATAGGAAGCCCAACGAAGATCCAACGGCTGAAATCCAACATATCCAATGGCCAGAAACAAGAACATAGGCTCGGGAAGTGTAAAATTCATATCGAACATGATCCAACAACTCATAACGAAGGATCCAACATTTAAGATCAAGGCACCTTATAAATAAATAAATAAACAAACATCGCAAATGCAATCCTCAAAACCTTTCAACCTTAACTAAACCGCCTCTTGCCAACCAGAGTGCTTGGAGCCCCAGAACTAGAGCCCAACCTCATTTTTAAGGGGAAAGTATAGACAACCTTATAATCTGGCCCAATACAAAGGCCCATCAACTAGTCCAAAAGCCCATTAATGGGATCATAAGCCCCTAGCTAGTCTATAAATACATCCCCTCTCAAGTACACACTTCCTCTAACTTCTTACTATCACTACTATCCCTCTTTAATGGGCTTGGAGCTCGCTTTGTTAACATTGTTGACAGGACACTCGGATGCTCAAACACTTAAATACCGACCCGACCTTACTCGTCTCGACACAGGCATCGATATGATCCATTTCCGAAATCCACAACCAACATTAACATTAGACAAAAGTTTAAAGGGCCTGTTTGAAATTATTTTTGTTTTATTGCTTTTTAAAATAATTTTTAAGAATAACTACAAAAAATAGTTTTATAGAAAAAAAACAAAAAACTTTTTTAGATAAAAATATTTTTCATAGCTATTTTTCGTATTTTTTAAAAAACAGATGACAAAATCAAGCCAAAACACAAAAAAGTTGTTCTCTATTTTTTGTTTTTTAATCATTGTTTTCTGAAACAATTTTTAAAAACAACTGATGAAAACAGTTACTCAAATAAGTTTTTTTGTTCTCATATAACAAAAAAAATAAAAAAAATAGTTTTTTAAAACTGTTCCAAATAGACCCTTTATTTTGCTCTTCTAAAAATAGGTTTAATATCAAATTTTTTGCTCCTTTTTTGTATTATTGGCTCTCCCCAAATATAATATTTTTGTCAATTAACTTCTCAAGTTAAGATGAACATAACACAAAATCAATCTTTGAAGAAACCAAATAATACAAAAAATCTTTGGAAGAATTAATTGATGCTTAACCTATCTTTGAAAATACAAAATAGAATTTTGTATTAACATTACAACACAGGATAAAGTAATTACTAGAATTAGGCACTCTTACTAGAACTACTTGTTCTTGTACTCCTCATTATATTGATCTGTACTTTTAGCCTGTTATATCACTTAGTTATGGGTTACCTCCCTTCAGGTTGGAGAATATAATATTTAGTATTTTTTTAACAAATATTTCATTTTGTTATAAAATGTAAAAATATAATCATTTTTCATAGCAATATAATAGAAGACTAAAAAGTAAAAAATTTATAAAAAATAAATATCATTTTAATATTATAGGAGTAATGCCAGAGATAATTTATACACAGCGGCTGAGTGTCAGAATTTTGTTGTTGCCATGTTAATTAAATGGTATACATCCTCTTCAGCTGAGTCATAAAACAATATGAAAATATCACAACATAAATTTAATAGGAAATGAATCCCATAAGGTACATAAGCCCGTCATGTATCTTATGGGCCGTCGGATGGTAGCGCAGGCAGAGCAAGCAGGACAAGCAGGAGATTGACTTCTGTTGGAAATACAAAGAGGTCATGTATCTCATGGGATCCAAGTTTAATATAACATTGCTTTCTAGTTTCTACTACAAAATTTGTCCATAATATCACATTACACATTACTTTCATCCTATAATTAGGGTGAGTATAAAGATGTTACTATTTTAAATGATATTTTTTATTATCTAAAAATTATAAAGATTTTAGTCTTTAAATTTTTGTTTTATTAAATTTTATAAAATATTAATCAAATCCGTTATGATAACTATCCATTTTTTATATCCAACATAAAAAAATTCTATATACTTTAATATTTTATATCATGGTGTTATCAAAAAAATATAAAATACTAATATATTAAACATGAATTACAACAATCAAAGACCATACATATGGGTGCCAATTGATTTGAGCACCATGAGGACAGCTTTTTATATGTCAAGCAAGATGACAAAAAAATAACAACCTTCTCTCAATTTAGGGGTATTGATTTTTTATTTTGTTATTTTTTGTCGATTCTTTTTTATATTAATTAATTATTTTTTATATAATATATATTTTTTAAAAAATTTGAAGTTTTTTTGAATTTTTTTAAAATTTTATATATTTTCTTATACTATTCATTCATAATTTTTTTATACTATTCTTTTATAAGTAAAAAGATTTAAAAATTTTTAAAAATCTTAAAAAAATATATGACATAAAAATAATTAATTAATATCAAAAAATTAAAAAATTAAGATAAAAAACAACAAGAATTTTATCTTATAGCTTCAAATATGTGTGTGTAAAAAAAAACTTTTTTGAAGATTGTCCTTACTTCAATGAATATAAGTCCGTCCATGGTAGTTTGACTTCAATTTATAAATTATGTATAAAATATGACTGTAGTTGTATTTAACTTTAAATAAATTTATTTAAAATTCTCTTTATCAATTTCAATTAAAATTCTTTTGATTTATAAATTACGGCCTACCCTGCAGATCCCGTAAACCAAAAAGACAAAAAGGGAATCCAAATCAGACATGCCCATCGGCCCTGCCGCTCCATGTTCCATCCATCCATTTCTGTTTGTCTTTTTTTGTTCTTTTTAAAGTCCGCCTCTTAATAAATAGTAAATTTGTGTGTTGGACCCAGATTTATTAAACTTTTTATATTAAATTTTTTGTTAATAAATAATTAGATAATTAAAGAAATATTTAAAACTTTAATTCATTATTTTTTGTTTTTTTATATCAAATAGTTGTTAGTATTTTAAATTTTAGACGTGATGTACAACTCCTTCTCCATAAAAGGACGGCTTTCTTTCAATAAAAGGCAGAGTATGATATTATATCATTCAGTTTGAATTCCCTCTCTGAAAGTGGGACTCTTTCATTCTTGTGAGACTCCAGAACCCAGTTCCACCCCCGATAACTCCCCTTAGCCTGCATCATATAGACTCAGAGTACCGGCAACTTCACACAAAAACAGAGATGGAGAGAATAGAGCACAGAACGGTGGAAGTGAATGGCATCAAAATGCATGTTGCTGAGAAAGGAGAAGGCCCTGTGGTCTTGTTCCTCCACGGCTTCCCTGAACTTTGGTACTCCTGGCGCCACCAGATTCTGTCTCTCAGCTCCCTCGGCTACCATGCCATAGCCCCTGACCTCCGTGGGTACGGCGACACCGATGCCCCAACCTCAGTCGGCAGCTACACGGGGTTTCACATTGTGGGTGATCTTATTGCCCTTCTGGACTCTATGGGTGTGGAAAAAGTGTTTCTCGTGGCCCGTGACTGGGGAGCCATCATCGGTTGGCACCTTTGCATGTTCCGCCCTGACAGAGTCAATGCCTATGTCTGCCTCACTGTCCCTTTCCTCCGTAGAAACCCCAAAGTGAAGACCCTAGATGCAGTGCGTGCCTTGTATGGAGATGACTACTACATCTGCAGATTTCAGGTTCTTCAATTCTTAAGTTATTTCCTTCCACGTTATCAACATCTTTTCTAATTCAACCAAAGCATGTATGGGTATTTAATAATCTTTTCCAAGTTCTTTTTTTTTTTTCCTAATTCAACAGGAGCCAGGCAAAATGGAAGCTGAGATGGCTGAAGTTGGCACTGCATATGTGCTCAAGAACATTCTTACCTCTCGCAAAACTGGACCCCCAATCTTTCCAAAGGGAGAGTATGGAACTGGATTCGATTTGGATACTCCAAACACCTTGCCTCCCTGGCTCTCCGAACAGGATCTTGCTTATTTTGTTACTAAATTTGAGAATACGGGTTTCACTGGAAGTTTGAACTACTACAGAAATTTCAACTAGTATGTTCCTCATCCTTTTTCCTGCAAAACTTGTGAATTAAGTCTATTTTTGGATGAAGTAACCATTTGATAGAGTCAAATGGCAGTTTTCCTGTAATGGGTTACTATTTTGCTATGAATTAATTGCAGAAATTGGGAGCTGACAGCACCATGGAGTGGAATAAAAATTCAAGTACCAGTGAAGTTCATCACGGGTGAGTTGGACAGGGTATACAACTCCCTGGGAATGAAGGATTATATCCATGGTGGTGGTTTCAAGGAAGATGTGCCAAATTTGGAGGAAGTGGTTGTGCAGGAAGGAGTAGCTCACTTCAACAATCAAGAAGCAGCAGATGAAATCAGCACTCATATCTACGACTTCATCCACAAGTTCTGATCTCATTCACAACTTTCTTGAGCTACCCTACTCTCTCTCAGTTTCGTTCTGAATAAAATTTCAACCTCTCGTAATCCTTCTCTCTCGGCCAAAAATATCGTAGGCATATGTGGCAAACTTTCAGCCACATGATGGGTCCCTTTTTGGTTCTATAATTCACGATTTCCTTCAGAGATGCTTTCGGTCACCTTGCAGCTCACATCCTCCGTTCCAGAAACCCAGTTCCTTCTCACTCTTCAGCTCACATCAATGGGGAGACGTCATGTGAAAGCAGAGGTGCTGCGCAGCTTTTGGAAACCTTTGCTGGTAATAGAATAATCTTCCTGTATTGGGTGGTCCAATAACTGGCTTTTGATTTAGTTGTTATTGGATTTGTAAATTTTATTGAAACCACCCACATGATGCTAAATAGTTTTATTCTAAGCACTTGGCGGACCTGCCAATTGTCCCGGCGATAATTTTATATATATATATATATATATATAAAAAATAAATTTTGACCTTAAAAATATTATTTTTTTAACTCTATTAAGTTATTAACCTAATTAAACAAGTCTCGACCACAATTTAAAATAATACTTATCCCTTTCATGTTTTATAAGTAGAGATAATAGAAAAATAATACATTTATTTTTTTAGAAAAAACTTTCAAGTATTTAAGGTTTTTTTTTGTTTGGATTGAGAACTTTAACTAATATTAAATTTAAAATTTTTATTATATCATTTTAAAATTATAAAAATTAAACTTTTAATATTTTTAATTTTTATTATTCTATTACGTTATTGACTTATTGTAATATATTTATTATTATTCTTGATATTATATTATTTTATTATTGTGATTAAATACTATAGGTATAAAATTTTGTAATTCTTTTAATTTTTAAAGTATTGCAAGTTTGAAATATATTATGCAATTAATTAATTTAGTTCTATTTAATTAATGTGTAATTGTATTTTTTAATTTTAATGTACTAAAAATGGAGAAATATTTTAAAATAAAATCAACATTAAAGTTTCAAAAACTTATTGAAGTAGAAAATTTATCAACACCATTAGAATTATTCATAAAAAGTAATTCTTATAAGATGAAAAAATAAAGAAAGATATTTTTGACATCATTGAAAATGAAAATTTTTATTAGAAATTAAATGCACAATTATATAAGAGATGAACAGTTAAATGATTATTTTGTAGATAGAGATATTTTTTGTAATATTAAAAATATAAAAAATCATATATTTTTAAATATAAAAACACGTAATAAATAATTATAATTTATTTTTTTTAAAAAAAATATAAAATTTTATATTTTATATAAATAACATTAGCTGTAATTAAAAATTTAATGAAAATGAAAATTATTTTTATAGTTTTTTTTTTTTCTTACTAAATTGCCTCCGTTACTTAAAGTCTTTGGGTTCAGGTTGTTGGGACAGGGGCACGTTCAGCTAATATAGGAAGTGATAGTTAGGACCTTGTGGGTCTTACAAAAGACACATTTTGCGATTCATATTTCAGAGAGATTTTGGGATGTTTGAACGGTTTTTATTTTATTATTTTTAAATATATTTTTTAAAAAATATTTTTATAGAATAAAAAACTAAAAATTTGTTTGAGAAAAAATATTTTTTATTAGTTATTTTTTATATTTTTTAAAAAATAAATAAAAAAAACAAGTCAAAATACAAAAAAAAATTATTTTTTTGTTTTTTAATTGCTGTTTTTAAAAATAATTTTTAAAAATAACTGATGAAAATAGTCATCCAAACAAATTTTTTTATTCTGACAGAACAAAAAAATTATTTTTAAAAACTCTTCTAAACATGTCATTTGTTTTCCATCGTTTTTCTTGTTAAGAGCATAAGGAGAAGTACTTATAGTAAGTTTTACATATTAAGGGCCATTCGGTCCTCCTTCTCTTGGGAGAGAGGGATATTTTTTTTAAAAATAATTATTTTTATAATTTTTTGAGTTGTTCATATTTCTTTTTTTTAAGATAAAAGATAAAAAAATAAAAAATTATGATTAAAGTATAATTTTTATTTTGTAATTTTTCCTTTTAGGAGAAGTAGATTTATTTTTTCTTGATGATTTTACTCATCTACTCATCATATTTACATTTTTTTTATTATAATATCATAGTTAAATTTTATCATAATTATAAAATTTAAATTTAATCAAATATATTTTTAATATAGTTATATTATTTCTTTCATTAAGTTATTTTTTATTATGATTATTTTTATATAATTATTATTTTATTTTAAAAATTATTATTTTTAATCATGTATATATTTATTTTATTATTTTTAAATTAAATATATAATTTTGATTCATTAACAATTATTAATTTAAAATTTTTTGTACATGTCTTTTTCATTAATTTTATCAACTAAAAGTCATTTTACAATTTTGTAGTTGAACACCTTATCTGATTCAAAAGTCATTCTCATTTATTGTATCCGAACACAAAACAACTTCTTATTCTACTAAAATATATTTTTTTTTCAGAATCAACTTTTTATTTTATAAAAATAATTCTTTTTAAAAAACATTCAAACATACCCTAAATCACCACCAGCTAAAATTAATGCTAGCTTCAAATGTTGGGATAGATCTTTAGGCGGTGGAATTCTTAGTAATAAAGAATCAGCGGTTGGTTAGGATGTCTTTCAGTGCTTGCTAAAATGACTCAGAAGTTAACTTAGTTTTATTCTTTTAAATTTGTTTGAAAATTAGTTATGATTTTGATTAAGGTGATTTGAATGCTTAGCCACGATAAGTTGATAGGATGCTGTCTTAGTGGTAATTTTTAGGCGTGACACAAATAATTCAAGTAATTTTTAGAATATCATACTTTTATTATTAAAATTATGTCACGTGACATTTATTTTTTAGTAAAAAATATTACGTGATATAATTTCAACTTAAATATTTTTTATTAAAAAATATTTTCTTAATAAAAAATATTTAAGTTTTTTTATTTTTATGGCTAATATAAAAAGGAGAGATGTTATGTTTACTTTTTTTTTTTAACATTTTGTATTTTATTATTGTGATAATTCACCAGACTAACAAGAAGTTGGCATTTAAAAGATAAATATAATTCAAATGTGAATTTCCTAAATTGAAACCCATAGGTTTCTGTTCCAGATTCAATGTAAATTATTTGACGCTTCATTGTATTGAACTTGATTTGTCCAATTGGGCAGTCTGGGAATCAACTTTTCTTTACTTAATTAGAAATAAGGCTGTGGCTATTCTACAGGCGTCAGCTTTCTTTTTTTTTTTTAATTTTTTAAAATTAATTAATTATTTTTTATATTTTTTTTTCAGAATTTTTTAAATTTTTTTTGTATTTATAACACTATTCATCCTTAATTTTTTTTACTATTCATTTATAAGTTAACAAAATTTTTAAAAATAAAAAAATATCCTAACATCAAATTTATTTTTTTATTTTCAAAAACAAAATGATACCCAAATTTATCCAATACAAAAATAAATATTAAGTTCCTCTTGAAAGAGGGTACAAAGAAAATATTTTCTAAAATAAGTTCAGAAAAGTTTTTTAATATTAATTTGAGTACTCCTACAGCTCTACTTTTACATCTGTGTTGTTTTCTACTTTTAACTTGAATTCTCTCTCAATTGGTTTCCTTTTCTTTATGAATCCCTGGAAAGTAATGGCTATATAAGTAGTGGAACCACTATATATCCATCATGAATTAATTGGCACATTAACTAAATTAGACTCAAAACAAATATGTTTTAGGGGATTACCATTTTTCTTTTGCTTTTTCTCTAACCAAGTTTTGAAAAGCCTGCAATTAGTTCTTATGTGACCTTTCTTCTTGTAGTGAAAACATTCAATCTCTTTTTTAAAATGAGCCTTACTTCCTCCTGCATTATAGTTTTGAATGACATTTCTATTGTTGCCATACATTTTGGTGTCCTGCGTTTTTGTCACGCCCCATTTTAGGACATGTGACCGGCGTAGGGAATTACCCTTCAGGTAATTACCTACTAGCCTAAAATACCAATGCAATTAACTACATTCATAATCATTCTTAAATGAGTAAAAAAAAAATTGAAATACACTTTCATAAAATATAATTTATAAGTCAAAAATTTATTAAAAATTTCGGGAGAGTTTCCTCTGAAATATGGACTATCCCAGGGTATAAATATGCTAAAAAACAAGGTGGACATGCCCACCATCAACCAGAAGCCTCAGTGGCTTATCAGAAAAAACAATAAATAGTCTATCATAGACTATATATCCAAATTATACAAAATTATGCAATTATATCTACAGACCATGAAAATAAACAAAAATAAAAATAATCCTATCCAACATCGTCCACAAATCCTCAAGTAAACTCCAGTATTACTACTCAAGGTGGTGCCTACCAAATTCACTCAACTGGTTCAAAGGGTACAGGCGGAGCTGAGGGAAGTACACCAATATCCTGATCTGAAAATGTTAAAGTTGAGGGGTGAGTCCACTGACTCGGTGAATGGAAATCAGACTTACCAATTGATAACTAAACCCCTAGATGTAAAGTGCATTACTGCTAAAATACTTTAAAATCTCCTTTAATACTTTATTAACATAATAAGCGCCTAATGCACCTTACGTCTAGGAAAGAAAATAATTCTCACTTCATAATCAAACCACAGTAATAACGATTAATATGATATTCAAAGAAACATTTTATCAACGAATACTTCAATAAAATAAATGTAAATTTCCTAGGATCCATCAATATATATAGGGGAGAACCTAAACTGAGAACACAGTATTCCCGCTCCAGAGGATAGATCTGAACTGGAGGGTAACCTGATCCTCACCTTTGGGAACTGCACTCACCAAAGGGAAATACTAAATTTCCTATTCTCTTTCGGGCATTCTCAACCGGAGGAACTATTCACAATAACACTCAATTTTCTGTCAAGAATTGCACTCACTGACAGAAGTACCCTTTATTAGGAACTGCCCTCAACTGATAAAGGTTGCGACTTAGGTGCACCTAGTGGTTCTATCACCACTCTACTACGGATCCCATAATACAGTTCTAAATTTCTTTCATAATTCTCATACCATTCATACTTTCAAAATATCAAAATTCAGATATTTTTCATACTATGGAACATACTAATAAGTTTCACAGATATACATATATATCACTTTCTCAATTTCCTCAAATCCATACTCAAATAAAATTAGTCATCCACAAGATAAAATTTAACAGTTTAGGCATTAAGAGGTAAGTAAGAACCCACTCACCTCTTAAATTGTAGGTACTGAGGTGATTGTTTCCCACTCAACTCTACCTCAAGATAAATTCGGGTTTGAAGAATTTGGTTCAGGAGTACCTATAATTATAATGTACACCTACATATTAGTATCCCAAACTTACAATCTGCCTCTGAACTTAGGGTATCTATATATATGAGAAATCAAGAATGGGATAGCAAAGCATAATCAGAACCCGCGTTTATAATATAGAACAGAATTCTTATTCAGAATCAATCCAAATGTTGAGTGATTTGTTTACTTTAGATGAGATAACTCTCAAAACCTTGGTTACAGACTCATGACACGCAAGGAAATATGGTAATTGGCAAAAATCTGGAATTTTTCTTCTTGATCTAAAATTAAAATTCTGGAACTGCTATACCCCTTCATATTGATTGTTTTCAGAGGAAAGATGGGTAGAAATTCACTTACTCAAGGATGGCAGTAGGAAGTCCTTTGAACCATCGTAGCTACAGCAACAGACGCCCACAGAATCGCAGCTGGAAACATTCCCCACGGTGGCTAGAACAGCCGTTGACTGAGACTGGGTTGATCGCCGGTGGGAACGACGGGAAGTTGGCTATAATCTTCCTGGAGAGAACCGTGCACCAAACGGGAGTTTTATGGTGAAGAACGTCGCACCTCGGCTTCCTGGCCACCCACGACTATGACTGGTAGGCCGTGACTGCTGGGCGAGCTTCTGCTCCCAGCAGTGGGTGGCGGCTGGCGAGCGATGGTTACCGTGAGCAAAGGAGGAGACGTAAGGGAGAGCTTCTGTGCAGGGAGAGACCGCCGTGAAGGTATATGGAGAAAATGGAGAAGTTTTTTTTTTTTTTATATGGATTTAAATTAAAAGGGAACAATTTTTAAAAATTATAAAGTATTATGTTTTGTA
>JASKGM010031342.1:0-25519 GCA_034509205.1 Ceratonia siliqua | reverse complement strand
ACCCAGAGCTAATTACCCTATGAGCCCACAAACAGAACAGCGAAGATTTGATTATTGCAAAAATGGAATACCCATGCCAATCGAAAACTAATCCCACCAAAATCCATTATTAGACTATTGCATTAAACCCATACATTAATTAGAACAGGCCCCTGAAGATAGCATCAACCCAGAGTAAGGCAAATTACTTCAATACTAACATACCAATAAATTTGTTTTGAGATTAAAGGTTATCTAGTTCATATTTAATCAGGATATTATCCCAGGCAGTGTACATGTTCCATTTGAGATCAACTCTAGTAAATTAGAACCGAATCAAACTTGGCCTATTCCATTTTTAGGGAAACATAAGTCAGTATTGATTATGTCTCATTAGGTTAAGGCTCAAGGGACCATGATAATTTATGAACTAGTGTAAAAAAGTCACAAAGTCAGAGGCAAATGGGTTGAACTCCTAATTTCCCAAAAACTGAAATATTGGCAAACATTAGTCAGCAACTTAGTTAGGGAAATTTCAAATTCATATGCTATGTACAGAAATCAAACCATCACTGGCAGCAGTAAGTGCAAAATGCAACTTTCTCATTCAAAACCATATTAACAGGTGAATGGTTCAAAGTCTGACTAACAACCTAAGACCGTGTGTGATTAGCAGCATTATCAAAGTAAATTAGATATAATCCCACAAATTCTAACAAAGAGAACAATCCAATGCACACTGAATTGAACTACTACAACAGGGGCAAAGCTATTCAGCAATATTCCATACATACACTATAATCAGAACACATTTTCAAGGGATAATATATTACAAAATGGTACCCTAATGCCCGAGAAGTCATCCCTCAGCCTAATGCCAGCAAGCCAACGTACCTCTTTTGTGCTTCAGAGTGATGAGAAACTTGATGCAAACCTCTGGAATACTTCCCGGTCTCCTCTTTTTTCGTTTTTTAGCTTCGATTCTCAACCTCTGGATTTTCTGACCCTTCTTCCCCAAAAATCCCAACCTCTCACCTCGGCTCAACTTTGTGCCCTTTATAGCCTAGCAAACCCGTCCTCTGCTATTGCCTTCGTGCGATGGCGTGAAACCAGGAGATTCCCAAAAATCAGCGCTGAGTGATGGAGGTCGCGTGAAGAGGGCAAGACTGGTAGGCTTGCGTGGAGAGATTTGTGGAACAATTTAGGGATTGCAGGGCATGGGTGTATAGAGGCGAGTGATTTTTAGCAGAGGTAAGTGACTGGCAGAGTGATTGCGTGAAGGGTGAAGTTGGGTTGTGGACTTGGTTCGGGTTTGGGCTAGGTGGATCCGGGTCGGGGCAAATCTGGTGGGCTTTAGCAAGGGTATTGGCCTATGTTTTTTTTTTTTGCTTTTGTGTACGGGCTGAGCCCTTTTTTTTGTTTTTTTTTATTTTTTGTGTTTTGTGTTTTTGTTTTTGTTTTTTTTTTCGTTTTTATTTTATTTTTTATTTTATTTATATTTTTTCTTATCTTTAATTATATATATTTTTTAAAAAAATTTAATGATGAATTTTTTTTATTATTTTCAATTTTCAATTATTTTCAATTTTTTTGGAAAGTACCTGGACAAAATGAGGTGTTCACAGTAAAGATCGGGTTACCCTCTAGTTGAGTTTTATCTTCTAGAGTGGGAATACTGTTTTCTCAGTTTGGGTTCTTCCCTCGAAGTGTTATGGGTCCTAGGAACTTATATTTTTTTATTGAAGTACTTCTACACATAACTCTCTTGAAACTTCATATTATTAAATGTTATTGTTATATGATTTACAAAATATAAATTATTTTAATTTCTCAGGTTTAAACTGCATTAGGTGCATATTATATTGAAATTATTTTCTTTAAGTTTTGAAACGAGGTTTTCACATGATTTTAGCAGTAATGCACTCTATACTTAGGAGTTCATGTACCAATTGGTAAGTCTGATTATCATTCACTGAGTCGGTGGACTCACCCCTCAAATTTTAACATTTTCATATCAGGTCACTGGTGACTTTCCTTCGGCTCTGTTTGCTCCCTTTGAACCGGCTGATTGAATTGGTAGGCAATACTCTGAGTAAAAGTGGAGTAATTTAGTAAATAGTAGGTATTGTTGGATAGGTTGAATTCTTTTACATTTTCTGAATAAAGGTCCTGGTTTGTAAATGATAATTGCATAGTTTATATGTAGTTAATAGATACAGTCCATGTTGGACCCTTTTATTTTTTTTTCTGTTTAAGCCACTGGGGTTATTGATTGATGGTGGGCCTATCCATCTTATTTTTGAACAACTTTGTACCCTGGGACAATCCATATTTTAGAGAAAATTCTGTCAAAATTTTTATTAAATCATTGACTTAAAATTTTTTTATGAAAGTATATTTAACTTTTATTACTCATTTGAAGATGAGTGTTAATGATATTAATTGCATGATTATTTTAGGCTGATATGTAATTACCTGAAAGGTAATTTTCTACGCTGATCATAACTCCAAAGTGGGGCATGACACTTATTCATAGAGATCTGGATTACATGCCCGAGTTTTTGCTCTGACTAGACAGGACGCTATGGCTTCAAATGCTGTTGTCATAAGTACTTTACTACTTGAATCAATTCCAGTATTTGTGTTGTTTGATCCTGTAGCGACTCACTCCTTTGTGTCTGCTTACCTGCTGTCATAATTGATGAAATTAGTCGATTCACTAAAGTACCCATTGGAGGTATCTACACCTCTGTAAGAGTCATTAACTGCCGTTGATGTAGTGAAGTCCTGTTCACTCATTATCTATGGTAAATCACTGTCAATGGATTTAATTGTTCTGAATATCTATTGGTTTAATATAATTTTGGGAATGGATTGGCTTGTAAGCCATCATGCAGTGGTAGACTGCTTTGATAAAACAGTTAAAATCTGTCTATCTGAGAAAGAACAAATTGTGATCTAAGGAGACAGAAGTGAAGTTTCTATTAAGCTCATTTCTGCCCTAGGAGCACAAAAGTTATTAAGGAATGATGGTGAGGCTTATCTAACCTTTGTTCAGGATATCGAAGGTTTAGAATGTCGATTAGAAGAAGTTTCGATAGTAAGTGAATTTGCTGATGTGTTTTCAGAGGAATTATGGGGTCTCTTACCTGAAAGGGAAATTGAGTTTTGTATTGACACTCACTCAGGGACCAATCTGGTTTCACTTCCTTCATACAGGATGGCTCCCGGTGAGCTTAATGAGTTGAAAGTACAGTTACAGGAATTGACAAAAAAAGGGTTCATCCGCCCCAGTATCTCTCTATGGGGGGCACCGGTATTATTTGTGAAGAAGAAATATGGATTAGTGAGATTCTGTATAGACTACAGACAGTTGAATAAGATCATCATAAAGAATAAATACCCCTTGCCCTGAATAGATGACTTATTTGATCAACTGCAAAGAGCTTAGTGTTTTTTAAGACAGATCTACGTTTGGGGTATCATCAGCTCCAAATTCGGAAGGGTGACATTCTTAAGACAGCTTTCAGAACTCGATATGGGCACTACGAATTCATGGTGATGTCATTTGGGTTGACTAATGCCCATGCTGCCTTTATGGACCTCATGAACAGAATATTCCGGTCGTTTCTGGATCGGTTTGTAATAGTCTTTATTGACGACATTCTGATTTATTTTAACGTGAAGAAGAACATGATCAGCACTTGAGAATTGTATTACAAACTTTGAGAGAATATAGACTGTATGCTAAATTCTCGAAATGCGAATTCTGGTTGTCGCAGGTAGCCTTCCTAAGACATGTGGTCTCCAAGGAAGGGATTCATGTAGATTCTAAGAAAGTGGAGGCGATTAGAAATTGGCCCAGACTATCTTCACCGACAAAAATTCATAGCTTTTTGGGTTTAGCAAGGTACTACATCATTTTGTTAAGGATTTCTCATGCATAGCGGCTTCCTTGTCAAAACTGATTCAGAAGAATGGGAAGTTTGAATGGGTGTCAACATGTGAAGATAGTTTTCATAAGCTTGAGGAACATCTGACTACAGCCCTGATTTTGACCTTACCGAAGAATGGGTGTGGGTATATCATTTATTGTGATGCGTCTCGGATCGGACTGAGTTGTGCATTAATGCAAAAAGGCAAGGTTATCACCTATGCCTCGAGACAACTCAAGAAGCATGAACAGAACTACCTTACCCATGACATTGAGACAGCGGCTGTTGTATTTGCATTGAAGGTTTGGCAGCATTACCTTTACGACGAAACTTATGAAATTTATACCGACCACAAGAGTTTAAAGTATATCTTCGAATAGAAAGATTTAAATCTGAGACAGTGTCAGTGGATGGAACTGCTTAAGGATTATGACTGTTCGATCCTTTATTACCTAGGTAAAGCTAATGTAATAGCAGAAGCGCTCAGTAGAAAATCTAGCGGTAGTTTGTCACACATTGAAGTTGGTCGTAGGTCCTTAGTAAGTGAGTTACAAGGTTTGGAAAATAGTGGAGTTGAACTACATATAGCTCCATCCGGTGTACTTTTGGCTGGCATACAGGTACGGTCGCCCTTGGTGGAACAAATTAAAGTTGCTCAGGCAGACGATCCTAATAGGGCTAAACTATTAAAGAGGGCGAAGTCAGAAGTTGATATAGGTGTCACATTAAATGAACAAGAGGTATTATTTTACAAAGATTGGTTGTGAAAGTGAACGAATTGAAGAAACAGATAATGCACTGTGCCCATTCGTCTTCCTATGCTATGCATCCAGGAAGTAATAAAATGTACCGTGACTTGAAGGTTCATTATTGGTAGAATTGAATGAAGAAGGATATAGCAGATTTTGTTTCTCATTGCTTAGCTTGTCAATAGGTTAAAGCAGAACACCAAATGCCTGTAGGGTTACATCAGAACATGGTAATTCCAGTATGGAAAGAACAGATTACTATGGATTTCCTAACGAGGTTGCCAAAAACCCTTAGAGGGTATGACTCGATTTGGTTGATTGTGGATAGACTCACAAAAAGCACACATTTTTAATCGGTGAAGACTATTTTTGCAGCTCCACAGTATGCATAGTTGTATCTGGACATGATTGTTTCTCTTCATGGTATACCCTTATCCATAATCTCTGATCGACGTACTCAGTTCACGGCTCGATTTTGGAAGTAATTCCAAGAAACCTTAGATACTCAACTATACTTTAGCACTGCCTTTCTCCCCCAGACCGATGGTCAGTCTGAAAGGGCAATCCAAGTGTTAGAAGAAAGTTACAAACTTGTGTTATGGAATTTGAGGGTAGTTGGGAAAAGTACTTACGATTTATCGAATTCTCTTAATATAATAGCTACCACTCTAGTATACAGATGGCTCCATTTGAAGCATTGTACAGTCATAAATGTAGGTACCTTAAGGGATGGTTTGAAACCGGAGAAATTAAGTTACTTGGACTCGACTTAGTTATGGATGCCATTAAGAAGGTAAAAGACATTCGTGAAAAATTATTAGCCGTTCAGAGTCGACAAAAGACATATGCTGATAAGCGAAGAAAAGAACTTGATTTTCAAGTGGGCGATCAGGTTTTTCTTAAAGTGTCTCCGATGAAGGGAGTGATGAGATTTACTAGGCGAGGTAAGCTGACACCTTAGTACATTGGTCCATTTCCTATCATACAATGAATTGGAGCAGTGTCTTACAGGCTTAACTTATCACCAGCATTATCAGGGGTATATCCCGTGTTCCATGTCTCTAGGCTAAGAAAGTATGTTCCGGGTAGTAGACATGTCTTACTAGAGGTGCCAATAGAAATAACTCTTCAGTTGGCATACGAGGAATGACCGGTGGTGATCATTGACCGCCAAGTGAGGAAGCTTAGGTTCAAAGAATACCCTTCAGTGAAGGTGATCTGGGAATGCCATGGGAAAGAAGATGCGACTTGGGAACCAAAAACCCTAATGAAAGAGAAATATCCATTCTTATTTGGTACGTGCCCTTACTTAATGAATCTTTTAATATTTTCTTAGAATTCAAGGACGAATCATTCTTTAAGGGGGATATAACTTGTAATACTCAAATTAAAAAATTAATATATAAATAAAAAAAATGGTGAATGAGGGCCTAAATGTAAATAACCTAAAGCCTAAAGACTAAATAGCAAATTACAAATTGCTATTTAGTCCTTAAGCTTTAGGTTATTTACATTTGAGCTCTCATTCACCATTTTTTTATTTTATTTTATTTTATTTATATATTATTTTTTAAATTTGGGTAGTACAAAAACATAAAAACCAAACACCCATAAAACATGCAAGAATAAAATACCTATAAAGCAAAATAAACAAAATGAACTAAAGCGAAGGTTAACACCACCTATCCAGGAGAAAGGGAAAAGAAATAAGAAACCAAAAATATAAATCATAACAAATATCTTAAAACAAAAGAGGTAGAGAAACAAAGTATCTAACTATCAATATGCTAGCAAGAACCCATCTTGATACAACCACTCAACAAATTATGTTTGAGGTTATAGGCTCAGAGCCTCGGGTATTCCTCATTTCAAGTGACCATGAGTAGCAGGAATCACAATTCCCATAAATAAAAAATGATGGAAGTAATGCAAAAGAACACAATTATAATCTTGAGCTCAAGAGCAAAAGGGTATTGTTGTTTTGTAATGCCCATTGTTTTTATAAAAATTTTCTAACTAACAACTTTCTTAGTAAATTCATTCATTTTTAAATTATGGTGGTTCTTGTGTAAAATACTAGTTTTTTTTAGAAACTATCCGTAAATATTTTAGAGCCACATGCTTCTAGAATCTTGTCCATTTGTTATTATAAAATATATGTATTTTATTAGAGGAAATTATGTGGTTGAACATGACTTGAGAAAAAAAAATTCTAGCCTTTCACATGGCCTTCTTTAGAACCATTATATAAAGATATTTTTTCTAACTTTCCAGCCAAGACTTTGCTTTACCTTTCTGGAAATTTCTAATTTTGCTTCTTCTTTTTTCAGCCAATATATATTTCCTTTCCAGCAGATTCTTGGTTCATCTCCAGCCAATAAAAACATTCTCTGTTTTCAAAAAACTTTCCTTTTTCTAACTCTTCTCAGCTACTGTAGTTAGCGTGTTCATTCCTTCCTTTTTCTTGCCACCCTTTTTGTTCTTTTCCTCTATTTTTGGCTATATGTATTGGGGTGATAGAGAAACAATAAAACGAGCTCCTGCTAGAAATAGGAGCCAGAGAAGGAATCATTGTATACCAACAGGAAATGCGAAAAACTTTAGCAAGAAGAAAAAAAAAAGAAAGAGCAAGGCTTCACATCAGCAACGTTGCCCCTGAAGCTTCATTTTTGTTGGTTCATTTAGGTGATTTGATTTCTTCTGCTTTCTTGTTTTGTAGTTGTTAGTTTTCTTTTGGGTTTTCAATTTTTTTATTGTTATTCTAAGATTTAGGATTTCCTTCTTAGTGAAAGTCATAATTGAAATCTAGTGATTTGGTTTGGGGAATATTATACTGTTATGAGAGTTTGGGAATTCAATTTCACTGAGTTGGGTATAATTTACATAAAATTCTAACTTTGGATGTTAAATGTCTGATTTATATTCTCCTTGAGGTTTTGAGACATTAATTGGTAAGGGAGTTTAAGGTCTTCAATTCTTTTGTTTTTGTCAAAGATTATTTTCTTGGCTGCTAGATAGTTTAAATAAATGGAAATGTTTTAAGTAAAGGAGATTCTTAGTAATACCATATATGGAGGCTTGGGTTTAGGATGCTCTTGAGGTGTTTATTAAAATTTCCAAAAGAAATCACTTAGTTCTAGTTTTTGATTGAAGTAAAATTTATCTTGTGATTTTAATTTCAATTCGTGGTTGTAATGTTAGAGTTGAAGAATACTTCAAGAAAACCCCTTGTGGAGCATTTTGAAAATTTAAAGAAGTTTGGTATAAAGTTTAATAATTTTAGATTCTTAGAGAAATTTAAGCAAGTAAAGATTTCATTGAAATATAAATACTGGCTGGAAGTATTACTTAATTATTGAGAGCTATTTAGTAGTGGAGCTTGTAGTAAAAATATGTATTTAAGTTTGAGTTTATGAAACTCACATGGTGTTTGATAAAATGACTCATAGAAATTGATCAACTTTAGCTCTTAATTCAAGTTAAGAAGAATTTAAGAAATTGTGAGGATTGTTATGAAGATAAGAAGATAAAGGCCAAAAGTGGTTAAAATAAATATCAGTTAAGTTAACTGTTGATACATAAATGTGAGCAAATGTTTTAGAAATCAATATTGAAGGAGGAAGTGGTAATAAGCATAATGTTTAGAAATGATAAGAATAAACATGGAATTATGTTTGACCATATTATAGGTAGTCCAGATTTTAGGAATATTGGGATTTTATGGGTTAGTTAATTAAGATCAAATTAATTCATCTTATAGTTGAACCCTTAATTTATCAATATGTTGTTTTATAGGAACAATCTTTATGGTCATGTGAGCGAAGTGTAAAGATTTTATAATAGCTATTCCTCGGCTTCTTGTCTTAAACGATGAAAGACAACATTGATTAACGGTATGGTGTACTAGTTTCAAAAACTAACAAGGTGAGTGGGATTCTTCTACCCTTGGATACATGTGTTTTTCTGTATGTTATATTTATTCCATTTAAGATAATATCTATGCTTCTCAATATTTATGCTCTTTAATGTCTGAAAGTAGTATTAATATAAACCATCTATCACATCGGTTTACAAGGAGATTAATGAAATGTTTTTGATTTGTAGTTATCCTTTTTGTATATGTTAGATTCATACTTATGTATATTTCTGAGTTATATTGAATATACAAAATTTAAAATGATTCTGACTGCTCATGCATATTTTACAGTGTTAAGTCCCTATTTTTACATGGTTACTAAATTCTCATTATTATATGAAAGTTACTAGTATTTTGAGATGAGCATATTGTGTTTATTTTTCATGGACAATTTTATAAAAGTGATTGAATTTATGTGATGTATAAAAATTATTTTGGATGAATCCTTTAACTACTTCTATAACAAAACCCTAGGTGCACCTAACTTATGTGGATGTCTATGGACTATGTTATGGAATATTACTATTCGTGAGCTTGGCTCTAAATTGAAATATCTGTTATCTGAATCTCATTAGGAGCTCTGCTCCAGAAATGACTATCTGCTACGTGTTATCTATATCTATTAGAGTTTCTCATGTGAAGGGGCAATGGATTCATCTTTCTGGACCTATTTTATTCTGTCTAAAAATATTTCTTTTTCATAAATACTTCGTCACGTTAAAATCTGACTTACTTGATTATCATAATTTGATTTCTGTTATGGACAAAAGTTTGATATTGATGCGATCTCAATTAGTTTACTTTCCATTCGATATTTACTTATTATACATTTATTTATAACAAATAGAACTAAATATGTAATATTTTTATTTTCAAACTTGTACCCTCGGGTAGAAGTTTTCCATCTTATTGAGTCTATGACTCATCCCTCCCTAATTTTTCATCCAGTTTAATTTGCAGGTATTCCAGGAAGACAAGTGAAGCAACAGTTAGGATTTCAGATAGTTAGGCTAGATTATGCATAGTTTTGTAAAAGGTCCTGCATATTGTCTGTATTAAATCTTTGTTATGCATATATACATGTGAAAGCTTGTAGGACACCATCCCATTGGTGGTCTCCTATGGTAGTCACGTGCCCAAAATTTGGGGCATGACATGTTCCTAAGTTACTGTGAAGAACACATCTCAGATTTTCCATGTGAAATTACAACTTGAAGTGAACTTTCACTAATTTCAATCCAATATTCATCCTTTAAATGACAGGTTCCTTAAACACAAAATGTGATCATATTTTAACTAGGAACAAAGGTTAGAGAACTCAATACAATGCACCAAGGTAAACTCATGATTCAAGAATGAATTACATCCTAAATGATTCTAATTTTAAAATGAGAATAAAACGTGTTGTAAATAGGAATTAGAATTCCGTTTAACCATAAAAGAATACACTCTTATCCGAACAAAGCAAGCTTAAGGAATTTTACCAACTTTATACCATGATACAGGGATAAAAGCATTCCAACCTAGATGAGATTCAAATTTAGTCTAGCATCCTATTTTGAAAACCCACGTACTCATATGTGAAGCAATTGAACTAAAGGAAGCCAAACAATATCATTGTTTAAATTAAAATCAAATCAATTTAGGATCAACCCAAAGTAAGAGTAAGACATATTAATAATCCACCAGCTGCATATCCTAAATAAAATCATATTTGTAATCAGCCAAATCATCACATGTTAATAACAAGTCAATTTCATATCTGGAACTAAAATTAAGTTATACCTAGAATCCACAATGTTCATTCAAGGTTCCGTGAAATCAATAACACCCTTTTTGCTCATGAATCCTTGAGTTTTCAATTGAGCATAACTTGAACCCAAGAATTTTCCATCATGGTTCCAAAGACTCAACAGGCAAAAAGGAAACAGAAAAAAAAAACGTACCTTTTTTGAAGTCGAGAAACAATTCTTCTATCAACCATCTTCTTCCAAATAGAGCTTCCCAATAGCAACCCAAAATCACTTTCAATTCTCCCTTTTTCTCTTAACTCTTCTATCTCTTTTTTCTCTCTGTTACAGCACCTTAGGTGGAACTCACCCTCAAAAGCTAACCTTTGAGGGGAAGGTGCCTAAGGTGTTAAAAACCCCCACATTACCCAGCACTTGGGCAATGTGGGATTACTTCAATACTTGTCCCATATCAAATATTAAAGCGCAATGATATCTTGTAACAATTCCTGCCCTTTAAGAATCAGCGTCCACGACGGCCCACTCTGGCTGCTTACTTAGAGTGGCTTTCACTCTAACTTTTCCAGGTAGCCCTTTTCCCTGGTCACTCTTTTCCAGGTTGCCCTTTCCGCGTCGCCATCGCCCAATAGACCGAAACTGCTATGATACCACTATTACAGCACCTTAGATAGAACTCACCCTCAAAAGCTAGCCGTTGAGGGAGGGTGCCTAAGGTGTTATAAACCCCCACATTACGCAGCACTTAGGCAATGTGGGACTACCTCAATACTTGTCCTATAACAAATATTAAGGCGCAATGATATCCTGTAACACTCTCTGAAATTTCTTCTCCCAAATTCTCTTTTTCGGTTTTTTCCTTCTTCTTAGCCTCTATTTCTCTGCCTTTTACTCCAAATTTCTTCTATATTTATAGCCCAAAAAAGAAACTCAAATATGAGATTAGGATCCACATCTCCCAAGAAAAATTTCTTCTTATCGATTTGTTACATAATGTGCTGGAGGAGGAGAATAACGAAATGTACATCGCCGGAAGTCAACAAATGCTACTCGATGAAGAGCCAATTTTTTGAAAATCTAGAGCATTATATGGAGTGGGAGAAATCTTGGCTACTTAATGCACTTCATTGTAGCAGAAGTGATTGGAATAGGGCGTGAGCTAGCCATGGATGAGCTGGCTGGCCGAGAAACTTTAAGAGACCAAAAATAAAAATCCAACAGAAGAGAAGATAGAGAAATAGTCGACGGCTACTGCAAAGAGAGAAATAAGCTTAGGAATTAGGATTTGGTAAAAAAAAAAAAAGCACCAGGTTGAGTAGATATATGATTTGGGTTGGAAGGGTTAAGGCATGTTGATTTGGATTGGGTTACATGTTGGGTTGGACCAAGTATTATGAAGTGGCTGGTGAGTGAAGGGAGATTGGGTTTGGAATGGCTGATGGGTTTGCAAAAGACAAAGTGGCTAATTTAAGATGGGGATGGTGAATGAAGGACCGGGTTGTGTGGTTTATGGGTTAGAGGGTTTGGGCCAAGAGAAATGGCAACTTGGTCTGATGGGGTTGATTTGCAGTATTGGGCTAGAGGTTATTCAAATGGGATTGGGTTGCATAGTTGTGAGCTAATGCATTGGGTTTGTTCTTTTTGCTGCCGCTAGAGAAAAGAGAGAATTTGGGCTCCTTTTAGTTTTTTGACCTTTTGCCTTTTATGTAATTTTTCAATTAAGTTTTTTTGTATTTTCTTAATTTTTATAATTTTTTTAAAATTAAAAATTACCTAAATAAACTCAGGTGTTTATAATGAAATCACTTGATGATTATGATATGTTTGATGATGCTAACCTCTCACTTGATGCACTAGAAATGAAGGACATAATTTTTATTAAGGATAAAGATAATAATTATGATGAAGAGGCTATTCAATCAATTAAGAAAATTATTGATTAGTAGAGTAACTATAATTTAATTTTTTTACTTAAATGTAGTAAATATGTTAAAGAATGAATATATTAGAATGAATAGATGATATTTCTTATTTTTTTTGTTGCGAATGGATGAATTATAATGACTTAGTAATATTTTTTATATTTATATTTATTTTTGAAGAAAATATTAATATTTAATACATTTAAATTTCATATTTTTTTATTAAAAAATATAATATAAAAATTCAATATATATATATATAATTTTTAAAAATTTTTCATATAGCGAATCTTGCTATTATATTATTCATATATCACAGTCATTCTTAGATAAATTGTCTTTCTAAAGATGGGAGAAATTATTGTTCAGTTCATTATGTGATTAACCACACATTCATTTATTTTAAAAAATAACACAAGATATAAGAATACTATTATATTAGAATTAAATTCTTTATTATTAATTTTATACGACTACCGATAAAGTTGTTGAGGTTACTTCTAATTCACTTCATTATCCATCTTTAATAAAACCACGTGGACCCTACAAATTGTTGTCGGGCATTGACTCACAAGTCCCAAAAGGAGATGCCAAAGCTAGCTGGTTTTTTGGGGTTGAAATCTTCATCATTTCACGAGCCTTCATTTGCTTTGCTTCTAGTGAGCAAATACCATCTAAGCCAGTGAATGCCTCTTCTTAATTTCCCATGGATCTCTCTAGGCAGATCTGGGCTCATGATGTGTTTCTAAGTTTCAGTGAAATGGGCGTAGCTTACAACTTTTCTCATAACCTTTACTTTGCTCTACGAAGAGCAGCTTTAATTCCCTTCAGCCTCAAGTATCACGACGAGAAGCTCACGATATTCGATTCTATTCCACCACACCTCCTAGGAGCAATTGAACATTCTCGGATTCTTATTGTTGTCTTTTCAAGAAACTATGTTGAGTCGACACGGTGCTTGGAGGAACTGGAAAAGATCTTTGAGGGCATTTATGTATTGGGACACTCTATTCTGCCAGTTTTCTATGAAATAGATCCATCCGAGGTACTAAAACAGAGTAATAATTTTGGAAAAGCCTTCGCCAAACATGAAAAAAGGTTCAGATTCGATTTAGACAAAGTAGAAAGATGGAGGCGAGCTATGACTCAAGTGGCCTCTCTCCCTGGTTGGGTTGTACGAAATCAGTAAGTGATCTTCTCTTTTTCTGTTTAATGGGAAAATTAGTTTTACGAATATAACACTTTCTATTTTTTTTTTCTGTTTATGAAATAGTATTGGATTCTTTTATGTAAATATACTTACATTAACTTGCTGAAACCAAAAAAGTTAAATTTATACTATTAATATATTTATAAGAAGAATAAATATTATTTTAAAAATAAAAAAGTATAAAATATTATATTAATAAATATAATCACAAGTAATTTATCCTTGTTTATATACTGTTGAATATGAATTTTGATTGTTCTGTTGAATTTTCATTTGCGAAGCTTGTCCAACAAATTGACCAAAAACTACAGGTTTCAATAGGCAAATAGTAAAATTTTGACCAAGTAAGTATTAGTCAATTGATAAAATAATTTGTTAAGCCGTCTTAAATTCAAATAAATTAAACTCATAAGTAATAATCTACAAAGCACAAATACACTTATTTCTAGTCGTGTAGGCATCCACCACCAGGGACGGAGCTAGGTCATCGGAGGGGTTAATGAGAATTTTTTTTTTGGGTAAAAATTATAGCGAAGGAAAAACTTAAAAGAAGAAATAAAAATATAAAAAATTAATAAGAAAATATAAAGGCATAAAGCAAATATTTTTTATTTTAAACATCAAAACAACATTAAATTTATTATAATTTAACATTTATTAGACTATAATTTCTAAATAATTTAGAAATATCAATAATTTTAAGTTTAATCTTAGTAACAAAATATAATATGTGCTTTTTAAGAATTAAAAACTCAAGTTTCTCAACTTCTACAAGCACCTTTGAAAGCTTGACAATAGAAAGTAGATACAAGCAAATGATGAAAAGTTACATGTAAGTAACCTGTTACTCTGTTAGGTATATATACTATTATTGTTGTGTGTTTTGTATTATGTTTATTTTGTTATTTTGTTATTTTATTTATTTAAATTTATTTATTTATTTTATGATTTTAATTTTGTATTATTATTTGTGATCATCATATTTTAATGTAATATAAAATTAAAAGAATTTTTTTGTTATGAAAAAGACTAAAAGATTTTAGATAAAAATTTAAAAATCTCTTTAAAAATATTTTTTTAACTTTAGAAAAACTAAATTATAATATTTTTAAATTTAAATACTAAATATTATATTATATTAAAAAAAATTCAAAACTTTTGGGGACCTACATGCCCTAGAGGTGAACTACCCTCCGCCCCTGTCCACCACCACTATTGACTATACACAGTCTTCAAGTATTCAACATGCACTTGTATATGTTAGAATAAAATAATTTAACTTTTTGACTTGGACATGTGACTTGAACGCAAACATAATTGACAAAGAAAGAAGAGAAAACAACGAAAAACAAAAAACAAAAAACAAAAGATAGAATGAGGGATTAGAGACACATATTAATAACATTTTCTAACTCTTCTTTGTACATGAATAATTTGAATGGAATAGTTTAATATTTTTTTTAAAAAAGAATAGTACAAGATACTAAGAATATAGGATAATGCCTGTTTTATTTTTCATTGGAAAAAACTTCATTGTATAGGAAATTTTAAAAATGGTAAATTACCTTTATCTCCCTTCAAATTTGGTCATATAACATTCGGGACTTGTCTTATTTTTGAAATTACATTCAATGTTCCAATGCATGCATGCTTACAAGTTTTTCTCTCCACTCTCTCATACAGCACACTTGATCATACTATATTTTTTCTCCACACTACTTCGATGAAACTAACTTTAATATATGGAGATAAATAGGCGTGTAGATTTGTATTAAATTGCCAACAAATCATGCTTTAGGTTGGCTATGTTGCTTCATATATTGTGCCAAAGTCTTCAAAGTTCGCTTCTCCATTTCACACATTTGTCTTTTAGTTATTGAAAGCCACCGAAACTTCCTCTTCTTGCATGAAATTTGGCAATCCGTTCAACTACACTCATAAATTCTAGTTACATCAAAACAAGTTTAGTCATCATTTCTTTCCTTAAACTTGTTTCTCCAAGTGCCTTGACTCCAAGCTTAATACGCAGCCTTTGAAAATCTTCTGTCTTCAATGGTTTTCTGAGAATGTTTGCTGCTTGATCTTTTGATTTCACATGTACTAACTTAACTTCATTTAAATTAATGTGCTCTCTAGTGCAATGACAGATTTGTTGTCTACAAATCTCTTTGTAGCGTTCTCTTGTTGCACTTGTAGCACTTCTAATAATCTTCTTCATCAGATTGCATGATAACACATGATGCTGCTGCGACTTATTTTTCTTCACAAGTTGATAAATCAACAATTGAACTTTTCTTTGAACACCAAGTAAATGTTGCATTTCCAAAATAAAAATACATAGGATGTTGTGCTTTTTTGATCATGACAAGTTACAGTCCAATCACAGTCGCCAAATACTACAATTTACAAATTTCGTGTTAATGGATAAAATAAATCGTAGTAAATTGTACCTTTTATGTGCCTCAATATCCTCTTTGCAGCTTGCAAATGTGAGGACCTAGGATTCTCCATTATCAACTAATTAATCCAACTCTGTACAAGATATTGTAGTAAGTTGGATTTACAATTCTTCCTTTTCTTTCTTTTGTTAATTTGGTGCAGCATTCAACTGGTGTATCAACAGGTTGACAATCATTTATGTGAAATTTCTTCAAAATCTCCTCTGCATATTTTGCTTATGAAATAAAAATTCCTTCACCAATTTGCTTCACTTCTATGCCAAGGAAATAAGCCATAAGTCCTACACATGTCATTTCTAACTATTTCCACGACTTACTTGAATTGTTGATCACGGTCTTGCTATTGCTTGTAAAATCAAGATCGTCCATATAACGATAGACAAATATGATTTCTTTTGTTGAGTTCATCTTAATGTACAATGCAAGCTCATATGAACACTTGGTGAATCCATTCTTTCTAAAGTATGCTACAATTTTGAAATTTCATACTCTTGGTGCTTGCTTGAGTCCATAAAGTGCTCTCTTCAACTTGTAGACTTGTATCTTTTTGTCGTCGAACAATGAATCTAGGGGGTTTCTCAACATACACCTCTTCTTCAAGATACCCATTTAAAATTGTTGACTTTAAAGTCATTTGATAAAATTTTCATTTCTTTCGAGCTATTAGAACAATCTAATTGTCTCCATCCTTGCTACCAGTGCGAAGACTTCTTCATAGTCAATTCCTTGCTGCTGCTTGTAACCTTTGATCTCTAGCCATGCTTAGTACTTTTCAATTTCTCCTTTAGCATTCTTTTATTTTTGAAAACCGATTTTACTCCAATTGCTTTATGGCCGGCCTTCAGGAAGTGAGGTGAGATGCTAAGTGTTGTTCTTGTTGACAACATTTATTTCCTTCTGCATTGCCTTTCTCCACTTGTTTTCTTGGCATGCTTCTTCAAATTTCAAAGGGTCATAACTTGCAAAATTACATTACTAGTATATTCGTCAAAGTCAAGCCGAGGTGTTGCTTCCATTGTCTCCTGAATCCTCCTAGTCTTCCTCACGAACGAACTTCAGGAACCGATAGTTGGTGGTCAATTTCCAACTTTGGTCTTTGAAAAGCTTCTGCATTCCGATCTTCTCTGTGTTTTTTGACAATAATTTGCTTTTGCTTGCCTTCATTACTCCAATTCTAAATCTCCTCTTCACTAAACTGCACATCCTTGGACAAGAAAATTTTCTTGGAAATGGGATTTTACAGCTTGTAATCATTCCATTTCATCTTAACCAATTAGAATACATTTTTGGCTTTTACCTTCGAGCTTTGTTCTTTTTCTTTAGGAATTTTGGCCATGTTATGATGTGTTCTTTTTGCCACATGTAACCTATGGAATTGGATAGAGTGGTTGGTAGCTTTGTAGGAGGTTGACTTATCCTTTTGCACCTATAGGATTGCTCAGTAGTTGTAGGTTGTAACTGATTGGTATGCTTGCGTGAGCTACCTTCTTTATGTTTACTTTCTATATAGTCAGTATTGTAATGCAGGCCGGAGTATGAATGAATTAACTAGTTTCCTATCCTCTGTTCTTCCTTTAAATCCTCTTCTTTCTCTCTAAATTCCTTCTTCCCAAATTATACACATCATGTTACACTCTAGAAAATCCTCAAATAATCAACACTCGATCAGTTGTCAAAAACTCCATGCTTCTTCTAGTGTGACATTTCCAATTCGTTTTGTTGGAAATATGTTCAGCAAGTAGGCTGCACAAGCGACTGCTTCTCCCTATAATTCTTTGGGAATATTTCTTTCTCGTAATATGCCCTTTTCTGTACAAAATTCTTAAATTCATATGAGGTGTATTCTCCACTTATTATCAGTTCTCAACTTCTTGATATAACGACCTCTTTTCTTTTCAACAAGATTATTGTACTCCTTGAATTTAGATAGAGCTTCTTTCTTTTCTTTGACTAAATAAACTCATGTTTTTCCATTAAAATCATCAGTGAGGTAAAAAAATACCTATTTCCTCCTTTTGATATTGGGTTGTTGGTCCACACAAGTTCGAATGTACCATTTCTAAACGTTTTAGATATCTTCTTTATCTTCTTCCTCTGAATGTCTTCTCGTGCTGTTTGCTTATAACATAGGTTTCACATAGCTCGCTTGGCCATTCAATCCGCGACATGCCTTTCACTACATAGTTCCTTTCTAACAGTTTCAGTGCTTCAAAATTGAGATGGCCAAATCTCAAAATTCTAGCATCTTCAATACTGGCCTTAAAACATTTTTCTTGATTCATGCAGAGTGTTAATGGGAACATTATATTTTTGGCCATTTTGACGGATGTAATTAATGTAACAAATTCATCTCTTAAATTGAGGTGAGTTGAATTTTTTATATGAATATCATATCCTTTCTCCGATAATTGGTCTAAGCTCAAAATATTATTTTCATATCTAACACATAATTAATAAACATGAGCAATAGAGCATACCTTCCCATTTTCCATTGCAAGAATAATCTTGCCTCTACCTTTTCCCAGGACTGCTTCTTCTGCTACTGATTTCTCCCCATAGCCATTTTCTACAAGCTCTCATACATCTAGTGAGCCCAAAGCACATTTATGCATGCCTACAAGTGTTTCTCGTACTATTTTTATATTTTTTCACCACACTGCTTCTATGAAAATAACTTGCATATGTGGATATAAATAGGCATGCATATTTGCATTAAATTGCCAACAAGGCATGCTTTAGCTTGGCTACATTGCTCCCTATATTGTGCCAAAATCTTCAAAGGTTGCTTCTCCATTTCACACATTGTCATGTAGTTATTGAAAGCCATCAAAACTTATTCTTCTTGTATGAAATGTGGCAACCCATTTAACTACGTACACTCTTAAATTCTAGTCATATCAAAACAAGTTTAGTTAACAATTTTTTGCTATGCTTTTAGATAATGAATTGGTGTTTCTCTATTCCCTTTCCTCAGGCTAGAGTCACAAGTTATAGATAACATTGTTGAGACAACAATGAACAAATTATTGGCTCCTAACGTTCCAAGCGTTGCTATAGATGAACTAGTTGGGATACAATCTCGTGTAGGAGCATTAGAAAAGCTTCTGGATATAGGCTCAGATGATGTCATTCGAGTTGTAGCGATTTGTGGGATGGGTGGAATAGGGAAGACAACTCTTGCTACAGTTGTATACGACAGGATCTCTTATCGTTTTGATGCTTGCGGTTTCTTTGCCCATGCAAATGAAGCTTTTTCCCATCTACAAGAACAACTTGTTCGTCAAACTCTAAAGGTGGAAAATCTGAAGATAAGGGATGTTGAAGAAGGAACCTTCTTAACAGGCACTAGGCTAAAAAACCTCAAGACTCTCATAGTTCTTGATGGTGTTGATGAATATGACCATTGGAAGAAATTGGCAGGAAATCTTAACTTGTTTGGTGCAGGGAGTAGAATTATAATAACTACCAGAGATCAGCGTATCCTAAGGCATGGAGTGGATGAAATATACAAGGTTGAGCTATTGAAAAAGGATGAAGCTCTTCGACTTTTTTGTAGAAATGTATTCAAATGGGATTATCCCTTTAGAGGTTATGAGGAGGTGGTCCATAGTGCACTAGAATATGCCAATGGCCTTCCATTAGCAATTAAATCATTGGCTTCGTCGTTGCTTTGTCATCAAAGTGTCTCACAATGGAGAGGAACCTTGGCTAAAGTGCACAAAAGTCTTGACAGTTCAATACTAATGGTGCTTATAAAGAGTTTTCTTGTGCTAGACCAAATGGAGAAGGAAATATTTTTAGACATTGCATGTTTCAGCCACTGGCAATAATCACGTGGTTTCTTAGACGGTAGTAATATATTGTTGGTTCAAATCAAAATAAGTATTAAAAATATAAAGAAAATTATATTTCACTAAATAAAAAAGGGTATTCATATTAGAAAAAAAAATTAAATAGGAGAATAAATAATTATTGGGTCAGTAATACATTGTTACCTATTTAAAAGGCACTTGACTATCATGTGTGGTTGAGTCTTTGTTAAACTTTTAACAAAAATGAGATGAAAGGATCATTGTCAAGGTTTGTCATAGTTTAGGTGTCTTATTTTTAGATTTTATAGTTCATCAGTGGCTATTTGCAAAAGGATATATGATCCATTTTTCCTATTAAAAATGATATTTCTTTCTTATGAAGATGTAAATATATAAATTTAAGAGAAGTCTAGCTTAACTTCCTGTATCCCCATTTCTCACTTTTTTGTTTTTTGTTTTATTTTTTATTTTTTAATATTAATTAATTATTTTCTATGTCATATATCTTTTTTAAAATATTTGAATATTTTTAAAATTTTTTTACCTATAAATGAATAGTATAATAAAAATTATGAATGAATAGTATAAGAAAATGTAAAAAAATTTAGAAAAATTTAAAAAAAATATATGATATAAAAAATAATTAATTAATACCAAAAAATAAAAAAATGAGGAAAAAAAACAAAAAAAGTGAGAGGTGGAAATGCTAAAAGTTAAGCTACATCCTCAAAATGGAACTGTATTTTAGTGACTCAAATTTATCCATGTTTCTCAATCTTTCACCATATTATTGTTAAAGATAAATTAATATATTTGCACTTTAATAAATAGTCGAATATCATTTTAGAAATAAGACAGTTGTCCAGTATTATACTATTAAACTCAAGGAATGTGAAGGTAATTTACCTTTATTTATTTTTCATTAAAATACTATAGTCCATAAAATTGAAGTAATCCAACCTTAATTTTTACTCTATAATGAATTTATTCTCAGGGAACTGAAAAGATGCAAGCCATAGTAGTGGATCAGCAAGATCTAGAAGAGACTGCACTGATGGCCAAGGCTATATCCAAAATGAGCGGTCTTAGACTGCTCATACTCCGTAATGTGAATATTTCAGGAGGCCTCGATTGTCTTTCTAAAAACTTAATTTATCTTTCGTGGCATAACTATCCTTTCACTTATTTGCCATCTAGTTTTGAGTCTCATAAACTTGTTGAATTGATCATGCCCTGTAGCAGCATCATAAAGCTATGGGAAGGCAAAAAGGTACCGTTAATGCTTTTTTAGCCTTTTTTTTATATAAATGTGTAATATATATTACACTTATGTCCTTTGGTAGGTAATATAATACTTAGTATTCCTCTTCTATATTAACTAACATTCAATTCCTTTATAAATATGTAAAATTATTAATTTATCCTTTTTTTTTGTATGTGAAAAGTATATTGATATATTGAAATCTTTATAAAGGAGTCATTGAATGTTATATTGTTAAACCTTTAAGTGAGGTATTGATAATTTACCCTAAGTCTAAACTAAAATAGGTTAAGTATACTAACAAAAGCATGATTTTTCATTTATTATACATTTCATTCCAATTAGTGTCATCACAAATGAATTTCAGCTCCAAATTCAAAATGCTCAATTGTTGTTGACTATATTAAGGGTAAATTACCTTTATTATTTTTTTGTTTTGGGTTTAATAATATGATACTTAGTTCTTTTTGTTTTGTTTTTGAAATAACATCATTTCTTCTGTGAAAATGTGAGAATAGCAATTTATCCTTAATACCAATCTAGTGAAAAACAAAGAAATAAGGATAAATTGGTATATTCATGCATTAATATAATTTATTTTAAAAATAAAAAATATTGAATACTATATTACGAAATCAGAAATAGAAGATAATTTTGCCTTGTACTAATTGTCTCTAGCTCTAACAACTGTGAACTATACAAACAATAGCATGATTTTACATGTATGATATTTTACTCAATTGTTGTAATGGTAGCTAAATATAATTGTCTCTGCTCCCAAATTTGCTCATTCACAGATGTTCGTAATGTTGAGAAACTTGGATCTCCATGGCTCCAAAAATCTAATCAAGACGCCAGATTTTAGTGAGGTCCAAAATCTTGAGCGGGTAAATCTTGAAGAATGTACTGAATTGTTTTGGCTTCATCCATCGGTTGGAAAGCTTCCAAAGCTCAAATTCATGAATTTGCGAAACTGCCCGAATCTTGTTAGTATCCCAAACAACTTATTTGGTCTAAGTTCACTTGAAAATCTAAATCTGGCTGGCTGCTCAAAACTTGCGGAAGGTTTGAACTTTGACTCTCTGATGAGCTTAGTAGAAGTGAAATTATTGACCAATCCTCTGTCAATTTCTTTCCGAAATTTATCATGTAAATTTCAAAGGGGAAAAAAAAAGATTAAGAAATTGAGTCTCACTTAATTCGTGTGGGCTTCACTTCTCTGTCTCTTTGAAATTTATACGGGAAGATATGAACACTTGCCAATCAATGTCCTCCTTTCTTGGCAAAATTATTATATTTTAATTCCTTTGCCAGAAGACATAAAGTGTAATAATGGGTTTTTTGTTGCTTTAGCTGCCTGATTGCCTGCATTTGATCTGTTAGATGGGAGGTTATCTTTTATTGAGATATGAAATATGAAAAAATTCTTAGATACAGTAAGTGTACAAAATTAATACCGACTAAGTTCATTAATAAATGTGTAAGAATGTTAAATATATTTTTCAATCAACATCTTTTCTGTTATTAACATACGAAACCTAAAAATAGCCGCCTAAATTTTTCTCAAGGTGTAATCTTTTTCCCACTTCATTTATTTTTTTAATTTTACATTAGTACTAACTCAATTGTAATAAATTAAAGAAAGTATAAAGACCATATTAAAATTTTAATAAATTTATATGAACCTTTTACTACTATTTATTTTTTTAATTTTTGTGTTACCTTGTCTGAATGATAAAAAAAAGGGGGTAATCATTTGAACTTGAGGAGGGGCTGTTTATGCTTTGGAAGCAGAGAGCTTCTGCAAGACATAGCAGCTACACATATCTAATATGCAAGCTCTCTTATTTTAATTTTATATCAGAAAATTTTTGAAATTAAAAGAAAATCACTCAATAAAATTTCTTAATTTGTAAGTTACAAAGACATATAATTGACATGGCAACTAAATTAAAATTTATCTGACTCCAACTTTGCTGTCTCTCACTACAACAAAGTAGAGAATAAGCAACGAATTTTAAGCAACGATAAAAAATTTATTGGCAAAAATTAATAATTGACAATAACATTTTTTTTATACTATTGTCAAATGATTTTAGTTGTTATTATTAGATAGAATTTAAGCAACACAACATTCTTTAGTTGTCAAATCTTTAATTTTTGTTGCCATTTTTTGATAAATAATAATTACTATTATTATTAAATTTAATTACAATAATAATTTATTTTTTTGTAAAATGTATTTTAATTGTAGCAAATATATTATATTTTATATTTTTTGGGTGATAATAAATTTTAATGAATAGAGAATTTGTAGTGTCTTAATGATTTTTATCCTATCCTTCATCAATTGTATAAGTGCCTGAGCCAAGAATTTTGATTCTAATTTATTATAATCCTTATAGATAAAGGTGTGTTTCCAACCAAATCAATCAATCAAATTTTATTGTTTGAATCATTTTAAAGTGATAAAATTAAATTAAATTGTTAATTTAACAATATTATCTTTTAAAGAATTCTAACAAAAGGTGGATGGAGAGTTTATTAAAACTCATATTTAAAAAAAAACAAGAATTCAATTTAGTTATATATTACATTTCAAACAACAAAATTTAAAAGTTAGCATTTTTAGGTGTTTCAATTTTCAAACACTACCAAAAGGAAGATGAAATTCAGAAAAAAAAGTTCCAATCAAAAGGAGGGGGCTTGTTGTAATTTGTGTGTATGTGTGTGTGTGTGTTTTTTTTTGTTTTTTGTTTTTTTTTTATTTTAGAGAAAGATGATTTCCATTTATATGAAAAAGGGATAAAAACCCCTACAAAGTGGTGATAAATAAGGCAAAATTATAAACCCAAGTACTCATTTAGCAAAACAAGATAAGACAATATAGCAAAAATGAAAGCCGAATGATATAAAGACACATAACTTCATATAATATCGGGAGGCAAAGTGAGATGAGTATGAAAAGTTAGCTTGCTGGAACTCATACATGAGATGAAGGGCCCTAAAAATTATTTGAGAAGGATTCCAATGGTGGTGCTAAAAAATTTAGTCATTTCTAGCTTCCACACTTGCCAGAGAACGTGGGAAGCCATCTCCAATGCACCATCTATAGTGACTTCAGTTGATAGGGATGAGAGCAAGCCTTTCCAACATGAAAACATGTCACCTTGAGGGATAGCTGAGGATCTTACCATTAGTGGGTAGGCAAACCATATTGAGACATTGTGTTATGGTTGAATTTGGAAGAGAGGTAGAATAGAAGAGAAGAGAAGTCAGAGGAGGAAAATAGGGGGTCGGAGACACAGGTTCGTTCATTTCATGCCCATTCCATCCAAAAGGCCATCCCTATATAATGGCAAATACAATCCATAACTTCAGGAAAGCTACCAACTAAAGAGATAAGCAACAGGAAAATACATAAATAGACATAACCACAATCCTAGCCACACCTATGACTAACATGGTGCAACAACAGCTTTTCTATAGACTATAGGAAAATGATCGTATCATTCCTCCCTCCCTTTGGAATTCTTGCCCACAAGGATGAACAATTGTATGACCTATTGGCTTCACCTTTGACCAGAACCATTTGCACATCTAAAGTCATAAAGCTTGGTAAAGGAAAGCTTGGTGAAGCTCTGTAAAGTATCTGTCTAGCATGTTGGCCATGAATCTCTTTTGTTTCTGAATTCTCCTTAACATAAGCAGCATGACCAGTGACACCTGAACCTCAACCAACCATAATTCCATTCTCGGCCATAGTCACTGCATCACTTTCACACTTTTTTCTTTGCTTTTCAAACTGACTAGCATGATTTGGAATAGCCACATCATCAGTCTTTTCTAAGCAAGTTTCAATAATCTATTGCAAATCCATACTAGAGGAATTAATCTGCCTATTGTGCTCTCCTTCAACTTTCACTTCAGATGCCAAAATTCCAGAATCATTATTAGGATTATTGGTACCTAAATAACTATATATAGAACCATGCTTCTTATGTTTATCACTGCTGTCGTTCAAGTGACCCTCATATTGAACACAATTTTCTTCAGAGGACTTGACTCTGTCATTGCCTGCACATGAATGTTCAATAGAAGTGATATTTCTTTTTGGGGATCCAGTTGGTGTTACCAATTCAGATTTGGAAATCTCTCCAGCCTTTATTTCATATAGCTTCTTGTTTTTTTCGAAGTAGTTACACAGATCAGATATAATGCCTTTATGAACTAAGCCACTACAGTGGACATGTTGAATGACATGATTTAAATCTTCATACATGTAAGAAGCACTAAACTGCATCTTAGTATCAACAAGGCATTGCACACCATCTGCAATGAGGCATGCCTCACTATCACATAAAAATTCCCTTGAACCTACTAGCGAGGGGCCAAAATAGCATCCATTTGGCTCGGTTGACCCAACGAAATCTAGCTTTAAGAGGCACTCATTTGACTTATCATAGTAGAATCCTCTAAATGGGAAAGTTAGATAATATTTAAATTCCATACAAATGCCAAGGTACCT
>JASKGM010031331.1:10932-25521 GCA_034509205.1 Ceratonia siliqua | reverse complement strand
AAAATTATTAGAATAATAATAAATAATATAATTATATAAATTAACTTGTATTTGGTATTTATTAATTATTATATATATGAAGAAGCAAATAAAAAAATAAACTGTTATTTAAGGGTATTTTTGTAAAAAGTCTCAACATTCTCTGAAAAGTTATACATAAACCAAATATGATACTAAAATATTTTAGCTAACATTCTCATCAATGTTTAACGCCAACCAAACGCATTTTATAGCGTTCCCATGAATCATGATTCCTAGAAAATATGATTTTCAGGAAACATGATTCCTAGGAATGAAAAATGACATTTATATCAAACGCTTCCTTAATATATAATACTGTCTTTTTGTCTAATGAGGCCACGTTAATAACATAAAAAAAGGTATTAAGTATAACTAAATTTTAATTTTTTAAATAATTGAGTAAGATATTTAAACCTCTTTTCTATTAATAATTGTATGCATGCTTTCATTTGCTTTTAAAAACTTATACAAGTCTTTCTTATATTTTAAAAGTAAATTATGCATAATTTTAATTAATGGTTAATTCTAAATTACATATATAAAAATTCAAAAATACCCTTAGAATTATTTTTTTTAATTACAAGCAATTGTATCTTTTACCCTCCAAGCAATTAGGTGCTTTTATATCTGGTATAAATAAAAATAATTGGTAAAATTACCTGCTCATATTTTAACTAGCCCTAAATTTTGATATTTCTTATAGACAAGAACTATGGAAGCTCTTTTTTTTTGTTATTATTTACATTGATTATTTTATAATACAATAAACTAAAAGACATGGTACTATTAAGAATTTTGTAGGAATTTAGAACATTAAATAATTATTTGTTCATAAAATTTGTTAGGTGTCTTATTTATTTGAATTGGATGTTTATATTAAGTTACTAAATATTGGTGGTTTCTTGACATATATTAATGTATATATTAATTTGTTTTTTATATAAAAATATTAAAAGCCCTTAAGCATTAAGTGATACCTAAGTGGTAGGAAATAATTTGAATAGGTTTGTATTTTGAGTATGTACTTTAAATAAAAATATTTAAAAAATAAATAAATATTTAATGTTTAAATATAATTACATAGAAATAATATTATTTAAAAAATAAATATATTATATTTTAATATAAAAATATAAAAATATTTTTTAAACATATAAAACTATTAAAAATAACATATATACATATATTTTAAAAAATTTATAAAAATATATTTATTTAAAAATTTTGTTATTAATTTTTTTAAACATTACAAATTTAAACTTTTAAAAAAATTATTATTTATAAAAAAACACTTTTTATTTGTTATTTTTGCGTAAGCTTAAAGAAGGCTGCTTTTTGGGAAGGCGCAGACGCACCATAAGTTAGGCCTTCTTTGGGAAGGTTTTTAAAAATTATTTTTTTATTTTATAAAAATAAAAAAATTCATTTGAATAATTGTTTTTGTAAGTTATTTTTAAAAATTATTTTTTAAAAATAATAATTAGAAAATAAAAAAATAAAAATAAATTTTTTGTATTTTGGCTTATTTTTATTATCTGTTTTTTAAAAAATACAAAAAAATACTGATAAAAAATATTTTTACTTAAATAAATTTTTTATTTTTTATTTTATAAAACTATTTTTTAAAATTATTTTTAAAATTATTTTTAAAAATAATAAAATAAAAACCGTTTCAAACAGTACTTTACCTTCACTCTCATCCTTCCACGTGCCAGGTCTCAACGACGACGTGGAGATTTATTATTGGCGGAAATGTCTTCGAAAAAGAGGCAAAGAGACGTGGAAATTTGTGCGGAGCAAGGCAGGAGGTCGTAATGAAGGGCGTGCCTGATAACGGCAGCAATATTAATGGCAGAATTGTTGTATTGGCATCGCACTTGACTTCTATGGCTTCAGAGAAAGAAGCTTCTTTTGCGGCCACTCCCTCTGACGCTCCGACCATGTAAGCGTATTTCTCTTCTTTCATTGTTTCTTCTGTTGCTTTTTCACATTTGTAGGCAATCCGATTGTGCGTTTCCAGTTATTTTTGCTTTATTTGGCTGAACAGTTTGTCTAGCAAACCTTTCGGCGATTAGCCTGTTTGTTGTTCTGATTATCTCGCTTAAGTGTAAAAACCGTAATATGTGTGCATTTTAATGCAGTCGGATTTAGTGGGAAAATTATTTAATGCTTCAATACACAATCTTATTGTAAAATTGCACATTTCTTACCATTAAAAAGTTAAGGCGGCGTTAACGACTCTTATGGGTGCTTGTGGGTATCGTTTTGAAATTGGCTGTTTATTTATTTACCCTAGTTTTTCCATTTGATGGGGTTTATTCAGTGTGCCCAATATGGATATGCTGAAAATCCTGCACCCACAAATCACAATGCAACAAGAGGTTTTGCCTCTATGTGCTGGTAGCTATCTCTGTTGTGAAAATTTATCGGTACCTAGAATTGATTTCTTTACTCTTTTCTTCTACGATGCTCAGATTTGACAAAGTCATCAATAAGGAAATCCCTTCTACTGTGGTTTATGAGGATGATAAGGTACTGCCTGATGTTCTATGTAGTCCCCACTCTCATTATAGTTTTGTGCCTTGTTTTTTTTTTTTTTTGGAGCAAGGATTTAGATGTGCATCTACTTATAGACAGGGCGCTGCATTGCCGTTTCTCTTGAGGAATTTAGAATATTGAATCATGGTTCAAAATGGCATCTATCAGAGATGATAACATTGGGAGGTTGCTTTTTGTAGTGAAAACAATACAATAAAGAATTAGGTTAAAATTTAGTAGTAGTGTTGTGTAGGGGTGTTTACTATTGATTCAATTTCAATGGAATTCCTAGTTCTCATATATTGTTTTTGAAGTTTCTTGTCAATCTTTTCTTAAACTCAAAGAGTCCGGACTTATTGATCATGCAAATATGTAAAATGGTTTGATGGGTTTTCAATGTGCAAAGAAATTGGGTATTGTGCTACGTTCTGTGAATGATAATGACTACCTGTCACAGGAAATGGTTTTCCTTCTGGATTGCATTGCACATCCTAAGACATTGCTCAAGCCTGGAAGTGTAAAACAAGGTTTTCCTGCTTAGCTGGTTGTGTTACAATCTAGTCATGAGTGAAAAAAACCTAAATGGATATACCAAATTCTATATAATAATTTTTGCCGGACTGAGTTTTGTACTCCACTTGTATCCTTGTCTTGGTTAATGGTTACCCCTTAGCTACTTTCTTATCCATAACTAACATCGATCTTTGAGTTTTATTTATGGCTAAAAATGTGGGAAAATAAATATGCTTTACAGATATATTTTCTTGAGAATAATTTATTTTATTTCTATTTTAGTCATGGGTTCGTTTCTTAATATCTTTTCCTGTTCTCTTTAAATTTCTTCCTCCCACAAAAGAAATTTAATTACATGTTAAGAATATTGTTTCCATTTACATATTTTCAGTCCTTACCTGACTGTAGACATCAATTCACGTTTTATTTCGTAACTTATTGTAAAGGAAACTTTACCAGTTATTGAACTGGAACCTCTGAGTACTATGTTATGCTCTAATAGTTGGTACCACTAACTTGTAAATAATAGACTCAGGAAATTTTTGTGATTTTGTATCTTTTGTGAAATGTTAGAATTTCTTCTCCAATCTATATTTCTGAACTTTGAAACAAGTTTTGGCTAGCAAGGTTTTACCCTTGACCATGATTATGGCGATGCCATGTTTGTTGATTTAACAGTGTGTCATAGCAATTGATCGCCTTTTATGCTTAATTGTTCGACAGGTCCTTGCTTTTAGGGACATAACTCCCCAAGCTCCAACGCACATCCTAATCATTCCTAAAGTCAAGGAGGGATTAACTGGTCTATCCAAGGTATCTGTTAATGGGTTGTGTTATTTCTGTGCCCGTAGACATATCATGCTGTCTTGGACGTTTGTATAAGAGCAGACATCACAAATATGAATATACCCAGTGTATATCCCAATTATCACAGGCATTTGATGTCAGTTACTTATCTTTTATAATAAGGATATATATTTGACGTCCATATTTTAACTTGTTATTGTCAATTTGTCACTATTGTTCTAAGCAGTGGTTCAAGAACCTAGTTGACCACTTTGCCTGGGCCCTTGTGGTCTAATAAACTATGCGGTGGCTATTATTATATTGAGCTAATGTTAATCTTGATTAACATTTTAGCTAAGCATGCAACACCACCATGTTGAGTTCTGGGGTGAAAGGATTCAGAGTAATGTGACTTGATAACAGAATTTAATAGACACTAGATAGCAATTTTTCTTTTCTTTTCTATGAATTTATTAACCAAAAAAAACGAGGGAGGTTGCTCATTCTTCCTTTTTTTTTGGGGCATTCTTTAAAAAGGAGAGGACGTGAAACCTATTCAGTTGATTTAAGCATATTATGTCATTTCAACCACTCAAATAGATCGTGTCACACACACTTACTCCATAATTGGTTCCTATGTATTTTTAAATCATTCCTCCATTTTTGTAGTGTTTCCATTTCCTACTCAGTAGAGATATTATTTTCAATTTATATGCTCTTTATTAATTCCTGTTAATGGGTTTATAGACACATTTTTAAATTTATTTCTCCTGTGTAGTATCTGCTTTAGAGTTTCACACCCACGTCTGGACTCTTTAATTAATTTGTTACTTAAAGAGAGCAAGAGAAAAAAAAAATTATACATGCACTGATGATGCACAGTCTAGGGTGATGGTGTTTCAGTATGCACACTCACGAGGTAATTTGCTTTCTTTTCATTGACAATTCAAATTGAGTGGCAGAAACTTTCCATCAGCTCGTACCAACACCTACATCTGTCCAACATTTAACTCCCGTTATGTTTATGTTTGTATTCTGATTTATATAGGCATTGTTCTCCAGGCTGAGGAGAGGCACTGCGAGATTCTTGGCCGCCTTCTTTACACTGCCAAGCTGGTCGCGAAGCAAGAAGGTCTTGATGATGGCTTCCGGATTGTAATTAATGATGGGCCAAAGGGATGTAAGTGTTATTCTCCATGTCAATAATCTTTCACTTAAGTTATAGATTATTGCGTTCGCTCTCTTTAAGTTTCCTTTATATGTGTAATTTTCATTGAGTTGAGGATTTGTTTTTGGCAGGCCAATCAGTTTATCACATTCATGTGCACCTCCTTGGGGGACGACAGATGAACTGGCCCCCTGGCTAAAATGTGGGAAAGGATTCATAATGTGCTTATGCTATCCATTGATAATGGATTCAAGTAGCTATAAGTAGTTACATGTTACTTAAAGCGACTATGATTGTGACCAGAATTGAATACGTTTAAACTGTTCGATTGAGTTTCAGCTAAACTGAATAAACAAGTGGTTTCTTGGGTTCTGGTTGTCGATTGTGTTCCCTTATGCTACACCAACATTTGTGGCATAGTGTTCATGGTGGTCATGTATATGATGCAGTTTGGATGCCACGTGTACTTCCTTAACCATTGTTATTTTTTTTTGGGGGTGGTGACAAGTAAGTTTTAGCTGCTCTTTTATTCGCTCCCCTAATCTCAAAGCCTCATGGAATGTTATCTATGGTCCATCTTCCATCATAAAGCATAAAATTAAGCGTTGTAATAACTTATGCATATTTTTGTAGTTGGATTCAGAATGGGGGGCAATATTATTGCTTCTGTTGAAGGGTATGGAATGAAAATTTGAATGAATAATTCATAGTTCGATTAATATGTTGGTAAGTAGTATGGCCAGGGTACCAGGGGCGGTCTCTCTTGTATGATCAGGGAGTTGTAAATTTTTTTTAATATAGTAATATTTATTATATAAAAATAAAATATTATAATTTAGTCCTCTTACTAATTTTTTTCAACCCCCAATAAAAATTGTTTAGGGGTGCTATATATAATTTATAAAATATTTGTGAGTTTCACTACTTGGTTTCGGTTGGCAGGGTGCTAGTTTTGAATACAAACGGAGATCGTGTATTAGTGTATATAAGCAAGTTGTCAAATAGGTCAGTTCTTGATAGACTGAGTTTTAACGGGTAGGGGCAAAAAAGCTTTTTTATTAAAAGGGTTTCAAAAATCTAACCCAACCTTAACCTTACAGGGTTAAACGAGCCTTAACAGGTCAGTATAGGAAAAATTATAAAAAATAAAATATTATAAAATTTCATAATAAAATAAAACTTAAACTATCAATTAATAATTCTTAATAATTATGTAAAAATTTTATTTATAACAAAATATCATCAATTCATAATATATTCATAGACTTAATCTCCACAAAGTTTCAAAAATAATAACATAAAAGTTAGTAACAATAATGAGAATAAAGAAAATTGAACAAGTTTTAAATTAATAAGCTTACTATTATGAATAAAATCATGCAACCAATTACGTGTACAGATAAGGGCTAGCACATGATCTCTTGAAAGAGAACATAGGTATTTGTTGAGAACATGTGCACCAATACTAAAAGCCGATTCACTAATCACAATAGTGATTGGAATATTTAGTAGATCACATACCGTTCTTGATAATTCTGAAAATCGATGTTTATAATCATTCCAATATTGCAAGACATCTAAATCTTAAAAAAAATGAAGTTCAAGTTTTGACTCATCCAAATAAATATCTAATGGAACTTTTCATTATTTATAACAGATTGACTCTCAAATAATGCATACTCCTATATCATTTCAAGCACAATGATAAAGAAATTCAATTAACAAATTAGTTATATTACACTATTAAAAAAAGAATATAAATTAAAATTTATAAATATTAAAAAAATTAAAACCTACATCAAATATATCAAAGTCTTGCACTTAATTTTCATTTATTTTCCCACTCTACCATTAGTCTACCAAGAGGTTTTGTAAAAAAAAAAAAAATTTAACAGGACTCAACCCGGCTCGTCAAGGGTTAGCCCTTGATGAGCCGAGCGTTAAACAAACCGCACTAAAAACTATTTTCGTTTTTTAAAACTTATTTTTTTTGCTCAAAATCAACCGATTGACCTGTCACCCAGCCCGGATTGACACCCTATAAGCAACCACTTGGTGGCTCAAACAAGGAGGAATTGAAGATATTTAAGACAAACAACGTTGTAATTATTATATCTTTTAGGTTGATGCCATTTTGACGAAGTTTTCGTTGGGTAAAATTTTTATAAGACGTTACTTATATTCTATAGCAATGTGAAAGTTATCTGTCCAATAAAAGCTCATAATCTACATATTAAAAAAGCTAAGAAAATTGATGTCTATTCTATAATAAATTATAAATTATTACTTCTACTTTTAATAACAGCACCTATAATTTGTTAGGAATTTGTCTGACCATTAACCTCGTTTTCATTTAATTCTATGGCAGCTAGGCTGGTAGCAGTTTGTTTCTTTATGTGACAAAAAAAAGAACATTTCATGATCCAAGTAAACTCGAGTATCAGAGATTTATCATCGCAAAATATAACTTTCCAATTCCAGGCAAGTTATAACTTGATGTTCTTCATTGTCATTAATTATTTCTTTTTAGGGTGAGCTGAGACGGTGGGGTTGGCAGTTCCTTGATTAGCCCCAAAAAACAGATGTTGAAAAGGATGAAGTTCCCAACAACCCCAAGAGTAGGACGATGGCGAAAGACATAAATGGTAATAATTGAAACCAGCAGCTTGAGACAGACAGAAAAAAGCTACAAAGCCAAGGTCTCTCCGACTTCCTCAATTATTGGTGTGGCCAGTAATACCATCTCTGCACTTCAATAACCGAACGCTTATTCTTCTGACACCTAATAGATTAATAAAATCTTGGGTTTCATTGTTCATGCCATGGCTTCTCTTGTCCTTCTTATGACTTCATTTGTGCGTCACAAAAATAAAAACCAGGCTTCCTCTGTTGCTGCTGCTGCATCTTCTGACAGTGCAGGCGATGCTTCAACTTTGCATGCAAGATGGGCACACCAAAGGGAGAGCAGCAACTATAACAATGAGTTGGAGGAGACGGTGCAGATGATTTTGCAGGAGCCAAGAGTTTGTGTCGTTTTGGTTTAGTCACGGGGAAGTTTGGTTTTTTTGGCTCACAAATCATGTTCAAACATATTTTGGCAACGTGAAAATTTTCCTCTGTTCGATTCATGCTATCTTGTTATTACTATCCCTCTGTTCTATTCTACCCCTCTCTTATCCCCTGTTTCCATTTACAATTTTCAATTTCCTCTGTTATGTTAATGTAAGGTTTTAAATTGAGGTTAGTGAAAATAATCTTTCCAACCTAAATCCATGTTAGTGTTTTGTTAACGGTACTTGTAAATTTGATGTTTTTCCATCTGCCATCATTGTCTGTTATCAGCCATTAACGCTGAGGCAATTGTCAATATATACTTGGAAAATTTTTTTGCCTTTTGGAATCAGGATAGACTCAAACCGTATTCTTCTATTTCGGGATTAATTAAACTTCTGCAATTTTTGTGATCCACACAAAATTGAAAATACAAACCACAGACTTTCTAAATGATAGAGTTAACAGACTTTTAAACTTACTTCACTATTAATCAAAACATTAATTAAGCTCATTTAACTGGATACATCTGATCTTAATTTTACTTGGAGACTAAGAGTTCCAATGCCATGAATATTCTGAAAATTTTCAATTATTATTTCTGACTAAAAAAAACAGAGATGGACAAATAGACTTAGTCAATAACATATTTGATGAGAAAATAATCACAGAATTCATAACGAAAATTTGCATTCCATTATAAAATAGTCATTTGAATGGATCAAATTCTCTGACTTTGTACAAAATCGGCAAAATCTTTACATGTAAAATCTAGTTTGCCTTTTTTTTTTCTGACCTTACTGAGGAATATGATTATGAACATACACAATAACCATGACATAGATAATAACTTGCTGCAAAGTTGGAGTAAGTGACAGTTACTCTGATCTGATCAGTTAGGCTCTGAGGGTTGGCTGTCACTCCAATTCTCGAAATAGAACACTTCCACATACCAGTCATTCATGCGGCTCCTGTGGTACGCCTTCTTGTGATTCAGCTTCTTTATAATACCATTTTTCTTCTTCAAAGTCAAAGGGGATGACTCTTTCTCGGCCTCTACCACAAGCAAATGAAATTCACTTGGTCCACCTGAAGGGATTCTAGAAATCCTCAAGGGATGCTTCCCCTTAACTCTCTTTTTACCATTGATTTCTGCAGTGACACGATCTGGCACAGTGAATGAGATTCCAAACTTGCGTGGTTCTGACCTTATGGTACAGTACTTCAAGCTCATTGTCTTCTGGAAATAGCCTTTCTTGCTTCCTCAGTGTTATGCCCAAAAGTTTTTTGATTTATACAGTGTTCAGTATGAGAAAGTTGAATAGCTCACATGCGGAATAGGAAAACTATGGACTCATGAAAGCCATGGGTTGATGCTGCAAATGGTTATCGTTTTGTGCCTTTTCTGCTACTTTCTCATGCTTATGGGCCTATAGATAAAAGTCAAGTGTCAAACTCAGAAACAACAGTTCCCAAATTCCAATGGCAGTAAAACGATGGGTCTTCTTTGAGGGAGTGAATCGTATCTGGCAAGCCGCAATTGATGAAGTACCTAAACAATGAAAAGAAACCATGGGTTGATGCTGCAAATGGCTATCGTTTTGTGCCTTTTCTTCTACTTTCTCATGCTTATGGGCTTATAGATAAAGGTCAAGTGTCAAACTCAGAAACAACAGTTCCCAAATTCCCGTGGCAGCAAAACAATTGGTCTTCTCTGAGGGGAGTGAATCGTATCTGGCAAGCCGCAATTGATGAAGTGCCTAAACAATGAAAAAGAAAAACTTGGGCTGTGAAGGCCTGGTTAGCCCACATCACTTCTTATCCTCTCAATTTATTGTGTTCTTACCAGCTTCGGGCTTGAGGAAGCTATTGAGATTATTGTGTGTTTTCTTTGGTGAAGATCTGAATGGACCCATAAAAGATTGTCACCACTACTTGGTTCTACAATGGGCCCCTCAGGTCGTTTTCGCTTCAAATCTAAAGTCTTCGTCTCCTGTCTGTCGGTACTTCCGAATAGTTATGATGCGTTATTATGTCCTTTAGATGGCAATAATCAGTAGGGTACTGATAAGATTTTCCTCAATTCACGATGATGAGTTATAATCTACTTCCCTTTGTATATTAAGCCGACATGTCAAATGTGGCCAGCACTCAGATTCCCGCATTGAGCTTCAGAAAGTCTGTGGCCCATGCATACAGCAAAGCTAAGGATACTTTCTCTTCTCTGCCCTTATCTTGTACGCCATATGACATGACATGACTTGACTTAATTTGTTTATGACTATCCCCCATATTTTCCTTTGTTAGAAAAAGAAACCATTTTTCTTGCACTTCTCTTTATATTTGTTTATTTATTATTAATTTAATATAAAGTATTAAATAATATAAAAAAACTTTTATAGTAAAATATTATATATGAAAAAAAGTATAAACGATATAAATTAATGGCATGAGAATAACACAATTCATTAAAAAAACACCATATAAAATATGTGATTGATCACTCTCATATTGATTGTATTCGGCTAGCAGTACTTAACATTTTAAGCAAACAACTAGGTGATAATTTTAGTTCACCATGAATGACAATGATTTTGACTTTTATTTGTTTTTCTACAAAGAAGTGAGATTTTTTCCCCACAAATCACTCTTACTATAGAAAAATCTCACTTCACTCAAGTGCTCTTGCCTAGTTTTGCTTTTTATTTTGGTCTTTTACATGAGTATATTGATTGTACAATAAATTATATATACAAAATTTTAATACAATGACGTATAAAATAAATAGAACTCAAATTACATTGACTAACAATCATATGTAAAATTTGTTAGATGGAACCCAATACTTGTAAGACTATATTATATACAAATATTTTGTATATAATAATAAATCCACTAATCTCACCGAAGGGTGAATTTTTTATATATACATGCATTAACATGTAAGACAATATACTTTTAATTATTATTTTTATTATAAATTAAAAAATAAATAATTTTAAACTTTTATGTAACTTTTCAATAATTTTATAGTTACTCGTTAATAATTTTTTAAAATAATTTTATAGTCATCATTTCACTATTTTTATATAAGATGATTTTAGTAGATAAAAATACTAAATAATTTCAAAGTCATATATAATATAATAATATAGATATACCCTTCATTGTTTTTAGTTGGGCTTAAATTTATTAGCATGGACAAACTAGAATTTAGTTTATAAAGAACTTGATTAAATTCTCCACATTTAAAAATAAAAGAAATATAGCCAACGGTTCTGTGGTTCAGTTTTCAGCACCTAGTCACCTACTTCCAGAGTGTCTCAATCTCAATGCCCACACGAGCACAGAATAAATTATTTGAATAAATATATAATCGTAGGAGATTACTTTTTTTTGTTTTTAATTTGACTGTGACTTTGAATTAGCAACTGTAAAGCTACAAGTTTATTGGGGAATCCAAGGAGATGATAGAACAGTAAAAATGATTACACAATTATTGAAATCGGACACAGAACCCAAAAACACAAACAAAAGGGCGGATGACGGATGCATTACTCGTATTTTGGTGGCTCCTAAGGACTGGATATGTCTGTAAGTAATGATGCATGCATCAGCCTGGGTGTATGCGCAGAACAAATAAGCCATATCTACCAGCCCCAGCCCCAGCAGCCAAATGGCTATGTTGCGAAAGTAACAGACATGCGAGCTGTTTCAGACCTTGCAGGCGGTGCCTTATTTACAGTAACTGACCTACTACTGACATCCCTAGACGCAGTGGCCCCATTCTGTCCCTCAGCTCCCGGCACACTCTTCACCGGCTTTGGCCCTACGCTCACTGCCTTCTCAAACCGACAACTCGACAACCCATTTCCTGATGAGCCTCTCTCTTTACATTTCTCCGGTGGCTGATCGCCGCCGTCCCCCTCAACCATGCTTATGGCCTCAGCAACCTCTGATGCGTTAGCAGAGAAGTTGGTAACACTAGCTCTGTTAAACCCTTCTCCGGTGATCACACTTAAATCGATGCTAGCCTCGCTTGGCTCATTGGTCTCTGTTATTGTGGTTGTCATCGATTTGTCAGTACTTCGCCTACCAACCAAGTAGCCATTGTTGGTGCCTAATCGTTTTGCATCCAAGTTTGAAGCCTCATCTATGGAATCTCTGCGTCCATGGATTATTGGCTTTGTCGATGTGGTTTCTATCTCAAAAAGATCGGAACTTGCATCGCTTGCGACATCGTCATCGACGACTCGTGACTTGGGGCTTGGCGGGAAGGGGAATTCCTGACGATCTCTGTCAATGGGATTTTGTGAATAAGAGCTTGGTTCAATTTCGGGGGCTCGGAAAACTTCCAAAGAATCCCGGGGTAGATCTTCATCGACTCCATTCACAACCTGCAGTTTTATGGGGCAGGCTGCAGATTGTGGGCTTAACAGGGGAAAGGAGAAGCCGTCAGCAAAAGGTCTCACAGAGGCCTGAACTCTCTGGGACTGCATAATCACAGGAACTTGATTCTCAGCTGGTTGGAATCTTTGAGACTTGGGGACAACCATTTCCTGATCCTGAGATCCCTGGTACACCAAGTTGTTGGATGTGATGGGAATCTTATGTGTCTCTGGCTTATTAGCCGCTGTCTCCATATTCATCGTAAACTTGCCTATTGGCGTCTTGAGATTGGAGTCAAGGTCTTGCCTTTTGAGATTCAGAGAATCTCTGGTAATTTGTTTGTTTGATGGACGTGGCAGTGTTGTCAGTGGCATTTTGGTTTTGGTTTCTGGTGTCTTTTCCTTAACATCTACAGATTTCTTACCAGAGCAGGGACATTTCCTTCGAAAAAGCCATATGGATTTAAACAACGAAGCTCTAATCTTCTTGTTGAGATCACTAGTATGAGGAGGATTGCTCATAGAGACTGGTATTGCTTCTGGAGGGTGAGATAGCAAACCACTCTGGCTATTCCAACTGGCTTCTGAAGACGCTGTTGAAGTTGCTGCATGGAACGAACGAGCTCTGTAGTTCCTGATGTTAGCATAGCCATCAGCAGGGGATGAAGCAGAGGAGTATCTTCTGGTCTCCGTAATATCACCCCGCTCTGGATTGTGTTCTCTATACATATTAATCAAAGGAGAAACTCTAGTTTTGCTGCCAATGGTCAAATTTTGGATGTCATTATTGGTTACTTCATTGAAGTATTTGTGGGCATCAAAAATACTAAGCTCAGAGGTGGGATCATCAAGAGCTCCACATCGGCCAGGGCCAATGGTAAGATGTCGATGGCAATTGATTGGCTCATCGGGTGTGAGATAAGAAGAGAAAGGTACGTCTCTATCTGGGACGGTGGGTGACTTCGGAGTCTGGCTGCCATGAAAGGTCTTCATCACTGTTGCCTTTTCCATTTTGCTTACTCTTTTTGAGGGAAATAAATTTAATACAATGGAAAAGCTGAAGACGAAAATGAACTACTGAGCTGTTCCTCTGAAATTCCTTATGCTGATATACAGCCAGCCATATTATATATATATATATATATATACACGTTCAGGGCTGTCTACCAACTTGTCCTGTCACCAATCATAAAAGCAGTAAAAACACAGCTTATTGTCCGACCCTTTATTTTTTCAACCCTCTACACTTAAACAAATTCCCAAACCATGATCTACCTCAGAATAACCAATTATATGTGGTACTTCGTTTGGTGCATCATGACCATCTATTAGCAGCAATCTCTCTGTAGAAAGATTAATCACTGAAGTAATTTTCAGTGTCTGCTGGTGAGAGTAAGCTAAAGGTAGCAGTAGCTTAGGCTAGCACATACCATATAGTAATAATCTAAAATTCCTATAAAAAATACCATAATAAAATAATTAGAATAGAGTAGCCAAATACAAGTACAGAGCTCGTTGATATATAAAATTGACATGTATTGGCATTTCGTATTGCAACTTTATCAGGTACCTAGAGTCATGCATCTAGTCGAAATTATAAAGAGTTGGATTCAGAAAAGAATATGTCAGCTCCACATTGTAAGCTTCACAAGCCTCATAGCACTCCAAAACAATGGAGGTAACTATTTCAGACCTAAAAAGTGCTTGAATCACTTTTTCCCTTGATGGATTGTTTCCAAACTCAAGATCTGTGACCATTCATAACCTTTCTCTTGCTTCTTAAGTAAGCTTTCTCTTCATGTGGCCATGATAAGTTTAGTAGAATTGATAAAATACATTGAATTTTGAGCCTAACCCGACATATCGTTTCATTTTTAAGTTTTCAAGACCCAAATTTAAGCAGGCCTATTCGGGTTGAGTATATGAAAGCTTAGCTCGAAAAGGAATAGGCTTGGCCCGTCAACCCGAATTTTTTTAATTTTAAATAACATATAAATGTGTTATAATATTGAAAAATATCATTCTTTTTGGATGATAAATAAAGATAATTTAAAAGACCAAATAGATATAACATCTAAAAGATTCAAATATCATTATTGAAGATGATGCTTAATAGATATTTTA
>JASKGM010031331.1:0-10832 GCA_034509205.1 Ceratonia siliqua | reverse complement strand
CTGTGTACGAGTAATTGGAGAATATGACGTATGGCCGGCATGACAATTCTTATAAAACTTTCCTTATTGGAAAAACATCTCATTATATCTTCGTTGATTTCTCTTTGGTTCTATCTCCATGTGCTTTATCTTCATACTTCATATTCTCCATATGCTCCTTGTATCTGAAGTTCCTGATATATAATGTGTACGGGTAATAATAGGTCAGTATTCTAGATGTTTGGTTAGGAAAAGAAGTGGTAGTTGTATCACTTGTAAGTTCCTATTGATGTTACAGTTACTAGTTTTTGGTTGCTCTAAGCATGTTCTATTATTTGACCCTCATCAATCCTCAACAAGAGAAAGTCCTCTTTTTCGATGATTGATTTCTACATAAAAAAAAAAAAAACCTGTGGTATTTGATGATAGTTACTTATATTGGGGTCTAGAGATGATAGTTACTTATACACCCAGATTGACAGAAATTCTAAATGAAGTCCTCTTTGGTGAGAGATATGATTGGCGTTAGGCCATTACTAAGCCCCTCCCCCATCCCAATCCAAATGAACACAGAGATCACATATGCTTATATTATATAGTACGGCAACTAACTAAAAAAGCATGGTGTCTGGATCAGACAAGAACAATTATACTAGTAGTTGAGTTCAACTTAATGTCTCAACATACCTTTGTAGATTCCATACAAATGTAATGTAATACGTCATATCTGAATGATTAAATGACCAAAGTTTTTTTATAATGTTATTATTAAATAATTAATTTTCCTTACTTTCCGTTTTGAGGAGTGTTCTTCATATTAATGTATTTGTATAAAGACCTCATTTGATGATGAGGCTTTCTTGTGTAACCAATGCCTATATGAAGTATATATATTGACGAGTGTGTGCCACAGGGAGTTTATTATACAAGAGTTGAATTTTTTTTACCGTTAAATTTCAATTTTTGTTTCTTGAATTCATAGAAGATGTGGTAAACATTGTTTAACCAACAAACACAATGTCATACGTTAGATTAACGATAACCGTACAACCAAAAGCCAACAAATTTCTTGTTGCCAGGAGTTTCCGTAACCAGTCGAAGAGAGAGGAAATACGGCTAGAGCAGAGCAGCAAATAGTTCAAAGCAGAACCTGAACAACAGTAGCAGCAACTCGATTATTTTACTGACAAAGAAGACGATGATCACAACTTATGATGAAGCAATGGCTCCCTTCGACTTATTATGAATATTAAGAAAAAATCTTCTCTGGATCAATCTTGTAGATCAAAATCACTTGCAAAATTCAATGTTATAGCATGGCTTATTCCTTATTTCTATGGTTTAGTGGTGCTAAGAAAGATACGGACTACATGATACATATATGCAAAAAACAGTCCTCTTAGCAGAACCACCACATAGAACCCGCAAGATAGAAAGCAGAGAAGATATGTTAAAACCATCTGGTTTATAATGATTTCAAGGAGGATCCTCATCAAGAGGAGCTAACTTACTCTGCATGGCAACATACTAAAGGCCACAAAAATTGCTTTACAGCATGTCAACAAGAGAAGGGAAAGATCAGACTGGAAATGGGTTTTATAATTTATTAATTTATGAAAGAGAATTGAATAATAGAACCAATCAAAATAAAATTTCGACTGAAAGCCTACATGATTATGACAAACAATAAGTGCACTAAGATAGCGCAGAAGAAGACCCTACGAAAGTGAAGAATCAATAGCAAAACTTGATCATGAGAACTCTGGTTGCCCGAAAATATAGAGTTTAAATAAAAAAATAGTTAGATTCAGCAGCAAACATCGCAAAACTTCTGCATTTTCTATACTTACCACTGGCTTCTATTGATTTAGGTGAACAAATATAGCAAAAGTGACTAAAAAAATAGCAGAAGTTCCTGTGGAAAGGTAACAACAAGATGACTACATTACATAGAAATTTATTTATTTTTGTTTTAATTGAAGAAGAAAAAGTCAATACCAATAGAGAAATTCACAAGGGGCCTTACCAGTAAAAATGAAGAGATTCTGTCAATATCTTCACAAATTTAAGGATAGATAAATGGCAAATAAAAGAGAAATAAAAAATGATATCATCAAACTTGTAAAAATTTGAACCCTGCTTGATCGAAAAAATAGGACCAGTTATTTTTCCTTTTCTGGACATCAGGCCAATGATCAGAAAACATTTATTAGTCGTCATCATTCATCAGGGATTCTATTTCAGCTTCTTGCCCACGTGTGTCTGGGTCAGTTTGGTGGAGATCGCAAGACTGTTAGTCTGTTACATATACGTTGGCTTTATAAAGCAATCTTAAACTCGAACTGAAGCTGAAGAAAATCACCAAAAATTTTGGTCAATAAATTTTCTCTTGATAGAATTCAATGAAATAAAAACTAACCATGGAAGACAACATTAAGTGATACAATTGCACAATTGGCACATATGGACTGTAACAAAACCCCATACTCAAAAACTTCCAAAATAGTTAGGACAGATATCTGCTTGTGTTTGCATGTGTCCCACATGAATGTGCAAAGCCATTTGGGTTTTAGTCAATACAGATGTCATTGTCCAAACCATAGAGGAAATTATGCACTTTTTTTTTTATCAGTAACGCAAGAGTAAAACCTATGTTGAAAATGGCATAAAATGAAAAAATTGGTTATCTATTTGGACAAAAATTTAGGACTTCAAGCTAACAGAACGATAGACATCCATTTTCTCAAATTTGCTTTAACATAGTCCCAACTTTGATTTGAGCAAAGCTACCCACTTCTAAAATATCTGTGACAGAAGGGAAAACTTTCATACCATGGAGCACAGGCAAAACCCTATGAATCCAAGGTGATTGGTTCAATTATGAAATCATAGTTTCTTTTGGGTTAAATACAGATTACTACCATGTGGTTCGGCATTTTTTCCACTTTGCTACCACGTGGTTCAAAAAGTAATAATATATTACCCTGTGGTTTGTGCAGTTAACAAATCGGTACCTTGTGTATTTTCCCTTAGTATTAAAGGAAATTACACTTACACCTGAAAGTTCCGTGTAATGCCAAAAAAAAAACCCAAATTTTATCTCAAATTTTTACAAGAGCTTGCTAAGATGCAAGACCGTAGGTAGGTCGCTGTAAGATCAAAAGGAGAGGAAAAGGCAGGAAATAAGGACTCATAATGCTTAGTTTCACGCTACAGAATCAATGGAAGTATAGTTGCAGCTTCAACATCACCTAAAATGCCACTCGTCAACCAATTACTAACACCTTAGTTTTTGAATTCTTTTGCCATAAATATCATCAATTACTAACTTAGTAATATTGCATCCAAAAAGAAAACTCCCAAGTCCTAGCAGTACAAATAGTTGGCCAACAATACATTCAAGACAAAAAGGAAAAACCATGATAAAATCTCATGGTAAGCATGCAATTGACTCCATTGAACCTATATTAAACTTAAATGGGAAGGAAATGAATGTAAAACATGGAATTATGAGGGATTTGGGAGAGTGGGACTTGGTGGGGTTTATAAGGGTTAGGGATTTAATTTCAATTAGGGGAAATTTGATAATTCATATGAGATTTGGGATTTTTGTAGTTTTGCACGTGAGTCCCACGTGCAATTCCCATTAATACTAATGGAAAATAAAGCACAGGATTATGCTAATGACACAAATCACAAAGTAGTAGATTGTCACTTTTTGAACCACAAGGTAACAAAATGAAAAAGTGCCAAACGACTAGGTAGTAATCCGTCTTTAAGCCTTTTTTTTGGAGAAAAATTATTTCCACACATCCTTTCTCACACCTCATTTCCTAACCATTGAAATATTATAAAATAATGATAAATGTGATTGATAGATAATAATAAAATAATAAATGTGAGAGGATGTGTAAAAATAGTGTGAGAATAACATTACTATTTTTTTTCTCATTAAATCAATATTGATAAGTCTTGACTCTTATCTCCTTAATTCTTACGAAGATTTATCTTTATATTTCCTCTATTATGCTGATTTTACACACTTATCAAGGGTTCTTGTTCTCATTAAGAATATTTCTGATTATAATTAACATAAAAATTAAAAGCTCATGAACTAAATTTAAATACAAATATCAATCTTCAGATCAAATATATGGTGTACTCTCAACACTAGTCATTACATACATAAAATTAGTATATGTATTAACATTTTAATGCCAAATATTCACATTTATATGAAATTACTACAAAATGCATTTTTAGTAATTTTTGTTAGAATAAGTGAATATTTATCAAAAAATATTTGGTGTAGTTATTAAAGTTTGAGTAAATTACTCTCATTTTCCTTGAGAAATATCTTAATTATACAGTCATCTCCTCTATTATGAAAATATATACGGACTATCATTGAAAGTTAAAAAAATACTACAATTTAACATTATTTTGAATTTTAACTTAATTAAATCATTTATATGCCTAAAATATCATTTGTAAAAAAAAATTTAGTGAAACTCAAATCATTCATTTATTCGTTCCCTTTTAATAATATTAATGTAAAAGAAGAAACAAAAATATATTGAATAATTTTCAAATTTTGTTTTATAATAAGTAATAGGCAAATTTAAATGTTCAAGCACATTGAATAATTCTCAAAAGTTTTTTTATAATAAAAAATAGGCAAATTTTAAGGTTTTCAAAGGATATTTTAGACATATAAATAATTTAACTAAATTTAAATTCAAAATTAAGTTTAGTTGTAATATTTTTTAACTTTTAAGTGATATCTGTGTATATTTTTATAATATAGGGAGAGCCATGTAATTAAAACATATCTTAGGGGAGAGGAGAGTAATTTACTCTTAAATTTTTTTACCATTTATGAATAGCCTTACTAGAAATTTGTCACATATTTTTTGGCCATAGATTCACTCATGTACATTATTCATTACAATTAATGTTCATATTTATATTAATATTTAGTTCATTATATTTTACATTATAACTGTATTTTATAGAAAAATTAAATTATTTAAAACCGAGGTTTTTTGCTCCAACTTATGTGTTTCCATGATTATATTAGGTGGTGAGAAAGAAAAATGTTAACTCTTGCTGATTCATGACTTGATCCATAATTCTTTCTTTTTCTTTTTTTCTTTTTAAATCCCCTGCTTTAGTATTCCCTTGCTAAATTACAATTGACCTTACCTTTATTGTGTACCTATCTAGAAAACTTCTGACCACTCCTTTTCATGGTCAAAATATTACAACTTATGGTTAAGGATGTTAGCATGATACTTGCCTCTTTTTTTTTTAAATAAAAATAACATGATAGTTAGGAAACAGATATTTGCAAGAAGGGGATTGAACTACCCAGGCCCCAGGACAAAACCGTGAGGCTATATCTTTCTTGTCCTTGTATTATCTGTAAGCACCCCTCTACACTCTCATCAAAGTTGTATTTTCTCCCAAATTTTTCTTCAACATATCATTGCTTTACCTAAGATAGGATCCTTTATAGTGATTAAGGTTACTCTCAAGTCTCAACTCATCTTTAGCTTCCTCAACGCCTCTCTCAAAAGGAAGGGCTCAACATCATCCTCAGAAACACACCAAGTGTAAAACACTCAAGGCATTAATTTCACAGCAAACTAATTAAACAACAGAAGCAATTTTCTTAATTACGGGTTACTTGCATTTATGATCTTTGTCCAATCCAACCTAGGCAGGGTCCTTCTGTTTCCAATCTTTTAGTTATAGTCAGACAAGCCCACCTAAATATGTAAACTGGCCACTATTGACACCCTCATATTTTTTATTAGTTAATTTGGAACCTAATTAATCCCGGAGGCCTCCAAACCTTCGCAAATAAAAAGTGATGATTTAAAAGATATAAAAAACCCAGACATATAATATGCACAAACAGATACCAATCCAGCAATCAAGCGCAAACATACACATAAATACCTGAAAATTCTTGTTTCTTCCTCATTCAAGCAAGACTCTGGTGTTCATACTTGCTTTCCATGCCTTTGGATGTCCAACAGTGGAAATAGATAAATTGAATTAAAATCTAAAAATGATTTTAAGGTAGACATTTTTCTTCCTTCACACTTTCTGCATGGCGCTCAATAAGAATCTCATGTTTATCTTGTCTCCCATTTTACTATTTGTATTACAGTTTGAGAGTTAGGAAATCATATGTATTTTTTTTTTCTTTCTTTTCAGTTGGAATGTTCCACAAATCTTGTTTACTTAGATTGCTTCCTCAATGCCTATAACTAAAATCTTATTCATTCAAATGAAAAAGGAGGAAATATGTGCATGTATAATACAGTTTGGATAATCAATATATCTAACTTTTCAAATTAATATGCTAAATTCTACAGTTAGTTTTGCTGATCCTACATATTAGTTTACATAAAATCCACTTCTCTCTAACAAGAATAATCTGCAATTAGATATATTAAAAGGATACAAAAGAATCAAGAAGGACACATCCTCCTGCATCCACCAGCCATGGTAGATTTGGTCTGATTCTTGACCAATCCACGCTGCTCACAAGTATGCTACAGAAAAGTACATTTTCGTTATATACGTGATAATTTTGTACCTTCACTATATTTTCAGATGTAAAAAGTCACTTTGGTACTGACACATCAAATGAAGAGGATAATGTAAACTGGCAGCATACCTTGCTACATAAGTGCCATTCCCGATTACAGCAAAGAAAAACATCAAAGGATTGAGGCCCTATATATATAAAAAAGGGAGCTATAATCTCAACCCTCATAACTAAATTAAAAATGCTTCCTATAACCAGACAGAAATTGCTCTTCCATTCTGTACGGGTATCTAGAGAAGGAAAAAAGATGCCTCTGCTGTACGCATATCTGAGTTTTTGCTCACTTGCCAATGGACAAACAAGAATTAAAACATAAAGAATAACAGCTTTAAAAGTTAGCGTCCCTTACCTCAACGTTACCCCTTCTGATCTGCAAAATTGATGAAAATGGTGTCAATATAAATGATTAAGAGAACTAGAAAAATAAATCAGCTCAAAGTGTATGATATACTAGAAAATGAAGCTTAGTAAATAATTTAAATTTTCCAAATATACTGCATAACAATTCCCCTTGGAAAATACAAAATATAACTATTTCCTCTTGTTTATCTTGTTCTTTGTCAATTTATATGCAGAGCATTTTGTTTTCTTTTACTATTATTTCTATCAATCTTTTCGAAGTCCATAAAGCAGGCTATACCAAAGATGTCATGGATTGCTACAGTCTGTGACCATGTAACGGAGAGTTCTTGATGTAAACTTTCTGATCTAAGTTGCTGCAAAATATAAAACTCACATTTAAACAAATCTGAGGAAGTCTTCCACCCATATATACAGCTGCCATTGCCCAACCAAGTAAAGCCCCAGCGCCACTGCTTCCTTCAGGGCCATGTTCTGGCAACTCAACCCCACTAACCTGCAATTGCCACAAGACTCAATGACCAATAGGGCACTGAAAACTCATTTTTTTTCTTTCTTTAATATGATAAAAAATCCATACAATCTTCTGGGTTGTCTAAAATTGAATCTTTAGTCATCTGCTGAAAAGGTTATTCCTATTCTCATAGGATACACTGACTAAATTGTAAACAGTTAGGTGGATTTTTAAGCAGCAGTGATGATGATCTGCATCTTACATGGGTAACCAAGTTGCAATTTTTATTACCTGAAAAAGCTTTCTTCCAACTTGTATCACAAATTCTTGTCTCGGTTTTAAGACCATGGAATTAAGTCTTCTATCTGGTGACTGAAGCAGATTTAAAGCACCAAAAAAAGTCAAGGTAGATACCTAAAACAAGACCAGATATCAGATATGATTAGACTTCAACGCAGGCGCAGTCATAGGTATATATACTCATAAGATGGTTGTAGGAAGTTTACCAAACATAGAGTACTTTTAATCTTCAAATCTGGTGCAGAATGCGTTGAAACAGTTGAACCAACCAAGGGCTCTTCTAAAGAACCCAAAATATGAGGAGAAGTAGGTGTCATTCTTTGGGCAAAGATAGATCCAGCTGTGGGAGTATAACTCTTTGATAGATATCTTGCCGACCTAATGAGCTTACTCATAAGAAATTTCCAATGTTTCACAAAAGAAGCCACTAGAACTTTTGTGATTTGTGAGCATAATCATTCATTTAAAACTCAGTGAATTTTCACTATCTGAATAAAGAAACACTTTCAAAAGGACAGTGAAAGTGCACTAGTTTGAGAGAGAGACCCAGAAGAATACAATCAAGAGAAACAGTATATAGAGTTTGAATCTCTTTGTACTTGAAAATGAGTTGGAACCAGATGTTCACATCAGAATTTTGCTGTTGACTAATACTACCTTCACAAACATTTTCTACACAAGCTCCTCACAAATACAACTTTTTATTCACTTATCAACTCGTTGCTTCACTTTTTTAACCATTGCACAAGTTTCAATAATTACTTTTTCTTTAAACAAATAAGTTTCTGAAGAGCTTGAATCGAATAGATGTTGACAAAATTGAGTAGCGTAGAGACACAACTCAAGTTTCCTTGTTAATCGTTATTTTTATAAACTAAATATAATGCTCAAATTGTACTGTGTCTTTTGAATTTTATCTCTCTATGACTAAACGAAGGGGTATTGCCAGTTTCAAACAGAATAAGATAACGTATCCTTCATTTCACTACCTGAACTTCTTAATTTCTAAATGGTCCTTGAAGACTAAAGATAAGCATTATAAATCTAAAACTTTAGTTAACTACATCAAGTCTTTCATCCATATACTTCCCTAGATAAAGGTAATCAAATATATTTCCTTATACCAAACACATCACGAGATTGAAATTTATAATGAAACTTGAGCGCAAAGGGGTATTCTGAAAAATTTGCAAAGAGAAAGGTTAAATACTTGAAGTATAATTCTCTTCCAGTAAAAATTTTTTGCGGAAGGGCTGGAAGAGGAATAGGAGAACTGAAACCACTGTCTCTGTTGAAAGCATCAAACTCATCACACAGCTCAGCATCACTGGCTTTTTCCCCTCCAGTGTTGTATTGTCCAGCTTTTGTTGGTGTCTCAACCTGTCCATGCTTGGAATGTTAGAATAAAAATGAAAATATCAGTCAATTAGAGTGTACTGTCTGCGTTGCTTATAAATTTCTACAAAACATTTATTATGAAACTCTTTTTTACCACCTAATAGGATTATAGTCCCAACCCTCAAGAGATAATGGAAAAATGCCTCCAAAATTCAATGCAATTGGAATAAACAATATTTCAAATAAAATGTCAAGTTTCAATACCCCTTGTTAAAAAAAAAGGTCTTTCTATGAGAATTTAATGATATGGATTTGATAACCCTATATTCTGCTGTATGCCAATAAATACTCAGAAATATCAGAAAAAAGGTTGACAAATCTTTCTGTTTGGGAATAAAACTCACAGTTATATGATAGAAATCTACCCACACAGTTAAATTGACCTGGATTATAAGAACCAAAAGGTTACATATATGACGGTTCATAGGGTAAGAAGTTAGACAGAAGCACATTTACTGACTACTGAATATTGCACAATGAAGTTAGCCTCCTTAGCTTATTATACATTCATGATTCATTATTATATTACTTCGAACCACCAACCACATACATGATCCCTCCTAGCATTTGAGTCTAGTTTTAGACTGTCAGGGGGACCAACTTGCTCACTGATTCCTTTTAATTGAACTTGATTTTTCATTGTGATTCTCAATTAAGCAGGAATCTGTTATTTACACCTCAGACTGTAAATTAGTGGAGGGGCGAAAGGCTGAAATTTTCATATCCAATCTCAAATATCAAAGAGAAATTTGTGAGTGAAGGAGATCTTGCAAGGAAGGTAGCGTGGAAGATAAGAATTTTAACTTTTGAAACCAAATAGGAAATGAGAATTTTTGCAAGATTCGTCAAGAGTTTTTATCTACTAAGCTGTTATGTTGCCTGCTGGTGGGTCACCCAAACGAAAGGAAGTGAGGAACAATTAAACAAAACAATCACCACTCGCGGCTCGTCAATTGGTGTAAGCACCATCACGAGCAGCGAGTTCTGATCAAGGAGGAGAGAGGGAACTGAGACTCTGGGAGTGGTGTGATAAGTGAAAGTGTGAAACTATGAAAGAAAATTTTTTCCTAGTAATGGAAATTGGCACTAGTATGAAATTGAGACTCTGTAAAGAAGTAAAGAGAAGGTTAGCGACGTGACGTAATGGAAATTGGCACTACACAAATTGATGATAACAAAAAAAAATAGTAAAGGTATAAAATAGTATACACTTATATATGAGTAATGTATTTATAAAAAATAACGTATTTGTAAAATAGAGGGGGTAATATAAAAAATTTAGAGGAGGCAAATCAAATTTTTAAAAGATTAATTATATAACAAATTCTTTTGGAGGGACAAATAAATTTTTTTTGGAGGGGCAAATAATTTTTTAAGAATATTATTTGTTAGTATGAAAGGGTAAAAGTATCTTATCTTATTTGTAGTAAGGGTAACTTTGTCTATTCCTATTGTTAGTCTATTCCATATATATATTATTGTGCCAACCCTAAATGAGGAGTCTGGCTTTTCAAACTCTTTCCCCGTTACTCCTTCCCTCTCTTCTGCCTTTCTTCTTTCTCTCAATGCTTACATGGTATCAGAGCATGGGTTGGTACTGACCCGTCAAGCTAAACTCTGTTTTCTTCTCCCTTGCTTGTTCTTCTCCCTCGTTTCTCTTCTCTGAAGGCGCGATACAGTTACGCACATTGGTATGCAGTGCGTGCGCAGATGACCGTT
>JASKGM010031320.1:13622-25535 GCA_034509205.1 Ceratonia siliqua | reverse complement strand
TTCAAAAGTACTTTTATATTTTTACATCCAAACGCAAGATATCTGCTTTTTTCAGTAAAATCGCTTCTGCGTAATCACATCCAAACACCAAATACATGCTTTTTTAAAAAAAATTACTTCTATTTAAAACATATGCTCAAAAGCACAAGCCCATCCAAACACCCCCTAGGTCCAACCAAGAGGGGTCATCCTCACACCACCTAAGCACCATCAAAGAGGGAAGACAAGGCTCCCTAAAGTTAGCTCATGGGGTTAATGCCTTAATGGTGGAGACAAAGATCCTTGATACTTGTTATCACATTGATCAATAGAGGAAGACAAGGGCCTTATTAGTAGCTAGCCTTTATTATTAGTTTGAATTTGAATAAGTTATGATTAGGTCTTTATTCTTGCCTTTATGTTGATTAGGAGTTACAATTAGGATTTTATTTGATCTGGTAGTTATGATTTGGGGGTTATGTAGGATTTATGTTAGCTTTTAATTATGTTTTTTAATTTTGAATTTGAATTCTAGGGGGGCAAGGGGAGTGTGTGGGAGTGTGCCTATAAATACTCCAAGCTTTGTAATATCTAGAAGGGTGTGGAATTTCTTGAATGAAATAGACTTATTTGAGGACTAGTCCTCCTTTTGGAGAATTTTGAGTGTTAGCCCGAGTTAGTCTCAATATTTTAATTGATTCTAGAGTTGCCCCGAGGTAGATTAGCTTCCAACACTCATTGTTCTAAGTGTTATCCCGAGATAATTTTAGTTTAAGACCTAATCCTAGAGTTACCTCAGGTAGCCTATGATTGCTATCACCCTTCAACCAGCCATCACCCATTGATCTTTGAGTTATCACAAGATATATAGCCATTGATTATGTACACCCACTTATCAACCATATCATTTACTATTGTGAGGTGAGAGTGCAACCACTCCTACACCTAGCAAGAGTAGGGCTTCCATCACAGTGTCATGTTCTTTCGAGGATTGTAATCTCTCTAGCTCAATCTGTTCTATGATATACTTACAAGTTGTGGGTGATTGTTGTTGAATTCTATGATATCTGCCAATGTGTGTACAGGAGAAGACTCTAGCTGTGCTAGGTATGCATTCAACTCTCCCTTGAACTCAGCCCTCATTGCAGTCGCTTCGGGTGTTCTAAATGGTCTAACATCTATCACCAAATTGTCTACTAAACTTGAACCTTGCCCTCTGCATTACAAACAAATCGCATATTTCAGCAACTCTTACAAAATATATACAAGTACTATTTATGGTTTATAAATGGCTTAAATACAGTTTAAGTGTAAAAGTTTATTTGATCCTTCTGCTTTTAATTTAGACAATGTTACCTTTTTATATTTTAAAAAACTTCAATTTAGTTGCCCTGTCATATTTTTGTTCATTTATAAATGAAAAATGATGTTACAATTAATTAATTAGCATATGTAAATTTATTGTTGTCTACCTAAAATGATTATTTGAAAATCATTAAGTGGAATTATACTAAAAACATGAAAAATGAGATGAGAAAGATGAAACCACATACATCCAACGTGATTTTACTTTATTTGTTTTAAATTATCACTTTATATAGATAACAATAGGAACATATATGTTAATTAACTATAATATTGTCTTAAAAATAATAAGAATAATATTGAATTATAAATCAATGCTTAAATTACTCATTAAAAGTCACGTGAGTAATACATGCATTTTTAATGAGTAGTTACATGAGTGACATGTGACTTTTAATGTGTAATTTGAGCCACATTTTTTATTCAATGATCATTAATTGTTCCTTTCACATCTCATAATAAATCATTTTTTTCATAAGATATTATATATATAAACTAAAATAGGACATTAGATATGAACAAGAATTTAAAATATATGTGTTTAATATAATATTATCTAATATGTCTAGTGACATTTAAGATAATAAAATGTACGAGATGACACTATTTTTTAATAATATCTCATACCATCCAAAAGCATAGGAATCACATCATTGGCTTTATTAACTTTTAAAAAATATCAATTATATTTTTTTAACAATTATCATACCAAACATAAAAATCTTAAATACCATATCTAATATATATTTCATACTTTAACATCCTATATTGTAGTATTTAAACTATTATGCAAAATATCAATATATCAAATGGCTTTATATATATATGAAATGTACTAAAAACATTTTATCTAAAGATTATTTTGAAATATGTGTATTCTCAATATCCAGCTAGGTTCAATTTTGCAATTTTATTGAATGTTAAAGCTAAGCTTGAAAATTATGCCAAGATATGATGATACCTCAATGTTTGGAAAAGCTCTTCATATGTTGTATTTTCAATGGAACCTTGAGGAAACCTGAAACAATCATGGTTTCTCAGTATTCCCAGTCTCTTCCCACTTAGACCCCATGAAATAAGATATTGTGCATAACCACCAGCTGGGATGTGAGTTGCTGCTTCGATAGTACCGGGATCATTGTCATCTCTACCAACAATGATGTCAAGAACATGAACAGCATCTGCTACTGTCCTCGCTATAGGCCTATTCCATCCAACATTATAGAGATCGAGTTAATATATGGTCATGTAACATGCATGTTCTTCGAGGAGAAAAAGGTTCAGAGTTTTATATATGCATGGACTTAACCCAATAGTGTCCTGTCTAAGAGAAACAGGGATGACTCCAGCCCTGCTAGTAAGATTAACAGTTGGTTTGATGCCCACAACCGAGTTAAAGCCAGAAGGACAAATGATGGATCCATCACTTTCAGTTCCTAATGACACTGTCACCAAGTTTGCTGCTGTTGATATTGCTGATCCAGTGCTAGACGCACAAACGTCTTTAGTTAAAGTATAAGGATTCTGCATATACACAATTCAATGACAGCTGTATATTACAAACGAAACTGAATCAAGATTCAAGACTTTCAAGTCTCAATATTAATACTTAACAGTACACTACTCAATAGATTTTTAAGATTAGGCAAAAACACATTTTAACTTAGGTACAAAGTATGGCCCAAGAGATAAATTTTGGATTAGGCTTATATTTATTTGCGTATAAATAAAATTTTACTCAAATTTTAAATAAATAGCATTTCTCATTTATAAAATGACCTTATATATAACTTTAAGATTAAGTGAGGTCCATCATGAAAAAGGAAGACTTGATCTCTAAAAACTATAAAGAAAAGAGAATTGGGTGAAGTGTATAATTGCAATTCCACTAATGTATTTTCTTGATAAGTAGTTTTATAATTTTAAGTGTATTTTTCTATGAGATGTGTTGCCTCATAATTTCTGTAATTAATTAATTTATACTATTATATATTATTTTGAAGTCATTCCATGTTAATTAAATCACTCCATGAAAAATATGAAAGAAATAATATGTTTTCAAATTTTAAGAGAATAATAAAAAAAATTATTTATTACGCATGAATGATAGCTTATATTATCTCCAGACCTTATGCCTCTTTACTATGAATGACATTCTTATTTTGAAGAAGAAAAAAAGATCCGTAGAATTGCTTAGGGCCAAGGTTTGTATTATACACTAAGGGAACTTACTCTTCCTTGGCCTGCTCTAGCTGACCAACCCGTAATAGTGAAAGAACGAAAATTACACCACTCGGATAAGCTAGCTTTGCCCAGAATAATAGCCCCAGCCTCCCTCAACTTCTTCACCACAAAGGCATCTTCAGACACCACTGAGCCAAGCAGGGCGTAGGAGCCAGCCGTGGTGTTCAGCTTGTCCTTGGTCCCTATAATATCCTTGAGCAGGATAGATATTCCAGCCAACTTGGTTCTCCCCTCCTTCCCAGCTGGGCGATCTTGGTCTGCTTTCTGGGCTTGGGACTCGGCATCTGGGTTCAGTTCTATGACGGCAGCAAGAGTTGGGTTTCGTCTGTTGATTTCTTCTCTGTAGATCTGAACAAGTTGCAGGGAGGTGAGCTCACCCGCCGCAAAAGCACTTTGGATGCCGTCGATGGTTGCTTCTTTGTACTCAAATCCATGGCTTGTAGTGGTTAGAAGAAGGAGAAAGGATGAGAAGAAGATAGTCAAGTCAGGTTTGGTATTGGCCGCCATAGCTTTTCCCTTTAGCAAATGGGGGTTTAGTGAAGGGGAAAAGGACAGTAAAAAAAAATTAAAAGTCTTCTCTTCATGTAATAAAGTATAAACCCACCAACGTGAGCCACGATGAAAGGATAATATTAAAAAAAGTAAAAACATTAAAATTGTGAATATTTTGTCGTCACATGTATGATAATTTTACTTATGTTTTCATATAGTACTGTAAAATAGTGTCTTAGCAATAATTATCTATCTGCTATTTTAAATGAATTTAAAATAGTGAATATAATTAAAAATAAAAATAATAAAATATTATTTTAGGGACCTATCCCGTATAATATTACATGAGATTAGTTAGGGACCTATCCCGTATAATAATCCTGTGACTACAGTATCTCGTGTCGATCGTACAATAACAAAATTTATAAGGGATACCCTTTTTTTATTTTAAGATATACAAACTTGTTATTATTCTTGTAAAATGAAATTATCAAATAAAATTATATTAAAAATTAAAAAATTACATTTATTTAATATAATTTCACTTAATTATTTATTAAGTAATTATTTTATATAAATAACAATAAGATTATATAATAATTAATCATAATATAATTATTTTATTAATAAAAATATAATAAATTGTCTTGATTAAGATATTATAAAACAATTATTTAAATTCCATATATAAAAATTAAATTAAAAATTTTATAATATTAAAAATCACATTATATTTAAACCTTTTATTTAAAACTCAACACCTGACAACTGACAATTGAAATAATTTTGAATAATATTTTTTAAAAGTAAACATTAACAGAACAAATCACTTTTCATTTCTTGATTGCCCCGCCCCTTCACGTTTCTGTGATTTTAACATATTTCTTTTATTCAAAGCCCAATGCATCATTATGGGAGCGTCCAAAACGTAATTTTTCATTTGATTTTATTTAACAAATAAAATATTAATATAAGTATTAAAAAAAGATATTATTTAATTTTAATTTTAATAAAAATAAGCATACTAAATTAAATTATTTTTATTTAATTTAATTTAAATTTTTATTATTATTTTATTAAAAATAATTAAAAATAAGAATAAAATTTAAAATTCATAATAAAAATAAATTTAAAAATAATAATTAATATTTTACTGATAATATAAAATAATAAATAAATTAAAATTTTAAAATAATTATTAAAAAATAATTTTAATCAACTGGCCTACGCCATCCAACATATAAAATATAAAATTATTACATGTCCTTACTTATTCTAATTGCCATTATTCATAAATTATTTAAATAAAATATGTAAAAGCATTTAATTTAACTACAATAATTTATAATTATTATAAAAAAAAAGTAATTTATAAAATATGCCTTAGCGCGCAATTAGCAACTTTTTAGCATTATTTTCCAGTTTTGCTAAGCTACGGTTAAGTCTTACAATTCTCTATCAGGTAAAGATGAGGTCCTCACTAAACTATCCGTATATTTCTACCATCCTTTTTTTTAATTTTATTAAATTAATTATATATTATAATAATAAAAAATATTAAAAAAAACACACACACAAAGTGTCAATTTATTTATTTGTGTGAGAACATCTGAATTTCAATTTATAAACTATAAATAATTATGTGATTAGATTAAAAATAATTAAAAATTACAATATAATCCTTAAAAAATTAATATATATATATATATATATTAAATATTAAATTAATTAATTATTAATGAACAATTTTTTAATCAGCTCATTAACATTGACATAGCTAAATGTTTATTTTAATAATAATCCATTTATTCATCAGATGTTTTGGATTATTACATATAGTAGGAGGCCCAAATGCAAGCTAAGGAACTTGTAAGTCCAAACAGCATAGACCAGTAGATAGGTTTACTAATGAGCTTAAGAAGCTTTAGCTTTCTGCTATAAACTCCACCCCCTCTCGCTCCCTAACCATTTGCAGACGATCAGGAGGAGGTTGTCGCTTGTTAGTAGCTTGTTCAAAGGCATATGCAATCTCAATGAGCTTGGGCTCTTGATACTTGAGTCCTGCAAAAGTAAGGTCAATAGGATAGTTGTCGGAGTCATATCCAGCAGGGACTGTAATTGCTGGGAATCCACCAACTGCTATAAAAGACAATGGTGACTGTGGTGATGCTTTAACCAACAAAGCATCAAGGTTGTTGTCATTCATCAACTTCTCGAACCCGTTCTGGGTAAGTCTTTGCAGTTCTGAAAGTGCATTTTGAACTGTTATATTGATCCCGTTTGTCAAGTTAGCATCAAGTAACAATGGTTGTCCATATTCCGCCATTTTCTCCTGCCAAATCAAGTCAAATATGCATATTCAGGTCTGGTCATGAACTTGGTGCTTGAGCTCTTCATGGGTTGGTCCAACTCATGGTTATACTTAACTGATTAGACCGGGACCTAACATTTAGGTTAATAGACTCAGATTCAAGTTCAACATTGAGCTTATAACTTTAAAATTAGACTTAGCATGAGCTTAATCTGAGTTGGTTCAACAATATAATCTACTCATTTATTTATTATTTAAATTATGTATTAGATTTCTATTAAAAAAAAGTATCTATTAGATTTATTGTTTTCTCATTTTTATATAATTTTTTTATTATGTCTCAGTTTTTATTTATCACTGTAAATTTTACTTTTTCTAATAAATCAAAGATGATAAAAAATATAACTAATTAGACAAAAGTATCCTTACTTATAAAACTAATTATAAATTGACTTTAAATTAATATTTTTGTATACTTTAGATGCAAATATTATTTATTTGTAAAATTATCAAATTAATCCAATACTTTTTTAATTTAAAAACTTTTATTTATATATAAATAAATATGGGACAAGTCCAAACTTTACGATAGGTCTAAAGATCCATCAACTAAAAGTTTATTGAACTTTTGGCCCAAGCTTAGTCCCACTCGCCATGAAAGGGTATACTTGGAAGCTCAAAAGCAACACTTAAGTGAAATAATATATACAAAAGAGCCTGCAATATTATATACACTTACTAGTATTGGGTTATTGTTGTTGAATGTTATGATATCTGACAAGTTTTTGACTGGAGAAGACTGAAGCTGTCCGAGGTATGCATTCAGGTCTCGCTTGAATTCTGCCTTCAATACAACCAATTCTGAAGCACCAATCTTGTCAAGGTCGCCCCAGTTTATCACCAAATTATCTATTAAAGTTGAACCTTTGTCTCTGGATTTAAAACAGAACACACACACAGACACACACATATATATATATCAGGTAATATACAAATACTTGTGGAATCAGGGGTAGTAAAGTTGATAATATTACTCAATATTATATGGGATATGATACCTCAATGTTTTGAAAAGCGCCTCGTATGTTCTATTCTGATTAATGGAATCAGGTGTAGTAAAGTTGATAATATTTCTCAATATTCCCAGCCTCTTCCCACTTAGACCAGATGATTTAAGATACTGTGCATAACCACCAGCTGGGATGTGAGTTGCTGCTTCGATAGTGCCAGGGTCATTGTCATCTCTACCAACAATTATGTCAAGAACACGAACAGCATCTGTTACTGTCCTCCCTATAGGCCTATTCCATCCAACATCACAGGGATTAAATTAACAAAGTCATAATTCTTTCGGAGAAAAAATTATAGTTTAAAGATATGTGTACATATGCACCTACCCAACGGTGTCCTGTCTTAGAGAAAGAGGGATGACTCCAGCTCTGCTAGTAAGATTAACTGTTGGTTTGATGCCCACCACTGAGTTATATGCTGAAGGACAAATGATGGATCCATCAGTTTCAGTTCCTAACGCCACCGTGACTAAGTTTGCTGCTGTTGATATTGCTGATCCACTGCTTGACCCACAAACCTCATCATCTAAAGTATATGGATTCTGCATATACACAATTCAATGAAAGATTTTTTGTTCCAATATCATTTGAAACGAGATAGAGATCACAGAAGTAATTTAATCAAAACTCTGAAGTTTCAAAATCTGTACTTGAAAAACTTACTTTTCCCTGGCCAACTCTAGATGACCAGCCCGGACTCATAGTCAAATTACGAAAACCAGACCACTGAGATAAGCTGGCTTTACCCAGAATGATAGCCCCAGCGTCTCTCAACTTCTTCACAACAAAGGCATCCTGGCGCACCACAGAGCCGAGCAGGGCGTAGGAGCCAGCCGTGGTGTTGAGCCTGTCCTTGGTACCCATAATATCCTTGAGCAGGATAGGTATTCCAGCCAACTTGGTTATCCCTTCGCTTCCCACTGGGCGATTTGTGTCTGCTTGCTGGGCTAGTGACTCTGCTTCTGGGTTCAGTTCTATGACGGCCTGAAGAGTACTGTTTCGTTTGTTGATTTCTTCTATGTAGTGTCTTACGAGTTGCAGGGAGGTGAGTTGACCAGCCTTAAAAGCGCTTTGGATGCCATCGATGGTTGCTTCTTTGTACACAAATGCATGGCTTGTGATGGTTAGAAGAAGGAGGAGGAAGGATGAGAAGAAGAAAGACGAGTTGAGTACTGAGGATTTGATACGGGTCGCCATATAGGTCTCTTTTCAAGCTTAGTTCAAGTCTGAGTTTACTGAGGAAAAACGTTATATCTTCAAGCATATATATAGGCGGAACCCGATCCTTCATGTTGCGTTGATATATTAAATCGTGGTCGTTGCTTGTGCGTGCCCACGAAAGGTCATGATCAGTGCATGATTTTTTACATTTTTTTCTTGGAATTTTTTTTTTTTTTGTGTGAAAAAGATCAAGGTGGTTCGATCGCGGATGCTTGAGCAACATAACCTGATCCTCTTTATTCGTATATTGCAAAAAAAAAAAAAAAGGCTAGCAAGGCCAACTCTATGGTTCATAAACGAACAATGAAACACTGGAATAATAAAAGGACAAAAAACATATGATCAACGTGATCAGTGACGTGTCGGAAGAGGAAGGAGAGAGACAAAGGAAGTGAGGCGGGAAAGATAAGGCGGATGGATCCACGTAGACCTGATGAATAAGTTTTTTTAAATTTTAGATCAATTTTATTTACCTTTGTTTTAGTTTGTCATTTTTTTTAAAATATAAAATTTCAAAAAGTAACACTACCTTTAATTATTATGTAAAGCATTCAATTATTATTAACTTTTACATATGATCAACGTGATTACTACGTGGCACCAGAGGATGGGGAGAGACAAAAAGAGGTGAGGCGGAAAAGATAAGGCTGATGGATCTACGTAGAACTAAGGAATAACGTGTTTGTTTGAGTTTACTTAAAAATAATTTTTTTTTATAAAATAAAAGATTTTTTTAAAAAAAAGTTATTTTATATTTAAATGTAATAATTAATAAGAATTTTTAAATTAAAAAAAGTGTTTGAATAAAAAATTATATAATAGCTTATGACTAATAAAATGACTTAAAAGGACATGTAAGATGTCTTTTTTCATAAAGTGTTTCGATAGAAAAAAATTTTTGATATAAATTTTAAATATTAATTTTTTGATAAAATTAAAATAAAAAATAAAATAATAATAATTAATTAATTATTGTTATAAAATTAGGATTATAAATTTATGAAAATTTAAATTTGTAAGTAAGGAAAGAATAAATTAAGTCAAGGAAAGAGGGAAGGGATAGTTGTGGATTATACTTTTCTCTCTCTTCTCATTTTTTTTTCCTTATAAGGAGAAGTTATTTTGTAACTTCTCATAGAAGGAAGATTTCTCCATCTCCATTAACTTATTCTTTCAAATTAAGTCCAAATAAACAGCCTAATTTTTATAAGAATACATTCTTTTTTGAATATAAGTAACTTACCTGAAAATTAAACCAATACAAACTGTCTTTAAGTAGTTTTTAAATTGGCTTTAACTATCCTACGGCCACTGTTTGGGACGGTTGGATAAGTTATTTAGTTTTTTTATTTTTAATATTTTTTATTTTAATATTTTTTATTTTTTAATATTAATAAATTATTATTTATATTATATATATATTTTAAAATTTTTTAAATTTTTTAAATGTTTTTAATCTTTTTTTATTTACATATGAATAGTATCAACAAAATTATAAATAAATAGTGTAAATTTTTTTAAAAAAATTATATGATAGATAATAATTTAATAATATTAAATATATATATATATATATATATATATATATATATATATGAAGTGCCGAAGCTGCCTACAGCCCCAACTGGGGCTGTAGGGGGGAGCTTCCCCAATTTGATTAATTTTATTAACTTTAATAAAACAAGTAAGTTTGTCATTTTTTTAAAAAACAATAATATGAAAAAAAATCTAAAGTTCACGTTCAAAAATTTGTTCTACCCTAATAAAATAATAATAAACAAATTATAGTTACTCTATTGTTGGTTTTTTGCAATATATAATACTTTTTATTATTATTTTATCAATTTATTTTATTGCCGTCCCAACTCATTTAGTTTATATTTTTAAGATGAACTTAAAATATAAATTGTTGAGAATATCCTCTTTTTGTACAGAGAAAAAAAAAAGTTTCTTCTAACAAGTGATATTTTGAGATGAATTTTGATTGGGTTAAAATCTCAATAATTTTTAGTGTTATATATGAAATATCATTTAAAATAATATAATTATATTTCTAATAATATTTTGAATTGCACTAAATATATTAAATATTAATTTATTAAACAAAGTATTATTTCGTACCTTTTGATATTTAAAATCTTAGTGAAGATAATATATTAAATAATTCATAAATTAAATTATAGATTGAGTGGTGAGTTTAATTTTTTTTAATATTTAAAGAAAAAATAAATTATTCTAACCAAAAAAATAAAGTAGTAAATTACACTCACAAAACTCCAAATTTAATAAAAAAAAATTATAGTTCACTTAACATGTTCCCACGGAATATACTCTTTAATCATAATCATGGTTAAGGTGTACGTTGATTAATACTTTTTTCATTTTTATGTTACTAAATAAAAAAAGAATCCACTTTAAACGTGGCATTCATCAAATTATAATCAAATGTCTTGAAAAATAAATTAATTAGCCCTTGTCCGAGTCTTTTGATTGCATTGCCTTGGAATGTTTTCCTTGTGTTTTCTGACCTCAATATGCTCCACCGCCCAGTCACCCACCACACAATAGTTAGATAAGAAAATAAACCAACTATGGTGAACATGAATGATTTAGTTAATGTGAAATATTAAGTAATATTTTAAATTTTGGATTGATAATTGAACTGATAGAATAAATAGTGGTTCAGAATTTACTAATCTAATTATGATGGAATTGCAATCAGATCGATAACAAATTTTTGTATATTTATATATCATTATATATTAATGATATAATATAAAAAATTATTAATTAAATAATACATATTAATATATATATTATTTTATATATTATTTAAATATACATAAAATAAATTTAAAATAATAAAAAACACATGTTATATTTGTTTATATTAAAAATAATCAAAATAATATTATTTTAAATTAAAATTTATAAAAAATAATGTCAAAATAAGGTTGTTTTAATAAAAAAAATTGATTGACTTAGTCTAATTCACTACTAATTTTTAAGTCAACTTAGCCAGTATTTGTATACACTAATATTAACTGATATAAATAAAATATAATTTGTTCTTTTTAAACATATAAATATTCTCTGTTTCAAATTATTTATTATTTTAGAAGTTTTATTTTATTTCAAATTATCTGTCGTTTTACATTATCAATAAAGTATTAATTGTTATTTTTTTAACATTACCCTTATTTATTGTTATTTTTAATAGAGTAGTAATAA
>JASKGM010031320.1:0-13522 GCA_034509205.1 Ceratonia siliqua | reverse complement strand
ATAAAAACAATAAAAAGTTTTCACAAAAATTAAGATTTTTCTCATAAATATATTTTGTGAGAAAAACTAATTTTTTTGTAGTGTTTTTTATACATACTTTATGTACCGAGACGTTTATGAGACAAATATTTAAAAAAAATTAAAAAAAATTTTATCTTTTAAAAAATAACTTAATTATGTAGTTATTTTTTTTAATCTTTGTCTATTATAATTGATGGTCCCAACGTTATCGGATCTGACTCGCTTCACTCCTCCTCCCTCTCAAAGCTCAGAGTCTCGAACCCTCACAGCCATCGCGTTGTCACCTTCCCCATTACCCCAAAATCTCGACCTGTCACTCCGTCGGTCCCTCTATTAGAAAATATGTATGAGACACCTAAGAAGGGGGGTTGAATTGGATGTTAAAAATTAATGATTTTTTTCTTAACAATGGCTAGTTTATTTTTGAAATGATCAAGCAAAAACTTAAAGCATCAAAATACAATGTAAGTTTCAAACTAACAGAAGATAACAAAACTCTTTTCAAATGCCTAAAAGCAATAAGTTCACAAACTTAGATAAAAGCTTGCATCAACTCAAAATTTAAAATAAATATATTACAAATGGTAAGTTAGAGCAGTAAACAATTAGGTAGAAAATGAAGCTTCAGAAAATAAAGAGTTAAGGGATGAGAAAATCAACATCACAATATATAGTGGTTTGGATCTATAAAACAAATCCTACATCCACTCTCCAAACACAAAGTAAGAGAATTTTACTATAAAGGACAATCACCAAGAATAACAAGGTACAAGTTACGAGAGCCTTTTACAACATTCCCAATTAACCTCACAACAAACCAAGGCACAAGCCACTAAGGTTTTTTACAATTAATTCAGGTAAACCTCTCACACTAAGTTTTTCTCTCAATAACTTAATCAAACTTTCTCAATATGAAATGCTCTCAAAGATTTTACAATAAAGAACTCTCTTTGAAGTAAAGTAGATATTTGAGAGTAAGATCAAAAGAAGTAGAAGTAAGAGTACTTTCTTTTCGTATCAAAGTGTATTTTCCTTCTTCTCTTTTCCTTCTTTTTTTTTGTTTTTTTGCCTTCTGAGATGATCTGCTTTATATCTCAGCAAAATGAACATTGAAAGCTTCAGAAGGTTTCTCAAAAAAAATGTGCCCAACGTTCAACTCAGAAGCTTCTCCTTCACATGATATTGCTTTGTTCAGATGACAAGATCTTTGTATGACTTTCAATCTGATTTGCTTTGTTTTTAGACTTGAGGAATTAGTTTCCCAATGTATATGTAGGTTTGCTTCTACAAAGTAGGTAGCATAGTCTTTGTTTTGATCTAACATCTCTTTTTCTATAATAAAGCACAAAGATCAAGATCATATTCTGACTTTACGAAAAGGGAACTGTTTTTATATGATAAAATATAAGCTTTTTGTTTCTTACCATAAAAATAATAAACATCATCAAAATTTATAATTTCAAAGTTTAATTTCTTAAAACCTTGGGCAACACCCTCAAATCCTCCCTCCTCCTCTTCCACTCGAATACCCACACAAATGTTGATCTGTCATTTTCATCATTCTCCTCATTCTCTCTCTTTTCATATTTCAATTTTTCAAATCTCTCTCAACTTTTAATCCACTTCAAATCCAAATTTCATTGCTGTTTCTCTTGCATTTGCTTCCCTCAACAAATTTCAGTGTGGCATCGAAATCATACCTGTAATTTTCTTCGACTGGTGTTATCAGTCCTATTGATGAGTTTTTCTACTCTGTTTGTTCTGACCTTTGCTTTTGCTTTCTTTTTTCTCTTTCACTCTGTCACAACGTGACTGCCGGTAAACAAGCGCTGTCATGACCATGAGGCGATAAAAGGAAAAAACGTACAAATATTAAAAACGGAGTCACCACCAATTAATTATAAGGATAATTGGGATCCTAAAAACAACAAAAATAAAAAAACTGGCCCTTGAAGTCAGAGGATTGGTTCAGGAGTCTAATTTATGCGTAAGGAAGGTGTTAGGTACCCTACAACGTCTATCCCTAAAGATGGTTACCCTAAGTCGTTTGTGCATTATTTTAATTTAATTTTAATTACCCTTTTTTGTTATTAAGATGTCGAAAAGATGAAAGATAAAATAATTGGACATGTCTTACTAAGTAAGTGCCTACATACCTCAAGAGGAATCAAGGTCCACGTAGTTCAAGGTAATGAAATGTTGACAAGGCAGGATATATGATCGCTTCTCGAGGACAGACAGTAGACAATTTAGAGGCAATGAATCCTCACCCAAAGTCAAGGGAATGACAATGCGGAGACACTTACTTCTCACCCATTGTCAAAATATTAGGACAATGTGGAGGCACTTGGTCCACACCCAAAATCTAAGAACCAGACAATGTGGAGGTATTGAGTCCTCACCCAGAGTCTACGAAATAGACAATGTGAAGGCACTAAATTCTTGCCCAAAGTCCAAAAGAAAAAATAATGTGGAGGTACTGAATCCTCACCCAAAGTCCTGAAGCAATAGACAATGTGAAAGCAATAAATCCTTACCCAAAGTCCAAAAGAAAAGACAATGTGGAAGTACTGAGTTCTCACCCAAAGTCTTAAGGATTGGCCATTATAAAGGCACTAAGTCCTCACGCAAAGCCCTAAAAGTAATGGAGTTACCGTTGGAATCACATTTAATATGATTTTCAAAGTGTTATAATTTCAAGAATACTTTTAATTTATTTGTCTAAGTAGGCCATTGAGATCTTTTAAATTACCAGAGGAGATTTAATCAAAGTGGGTCCTCGGAACCCAAAATAATGGACCAAAAGGTTTTGACTTAATGGACTTTTTATAGCCAATTTTGGTTTAGTGAGCCTTTGAAACCCCAATTCTAGGTAACCTTGAATCCAAAAATCAAATATGCTCTAATGGAAATCCAAAGTATTTACAAAAGAATTTATTTCATTTACTTTTCAAAGAAAAGCATTTTGAAATTGACTTTAACTTTGAGAAAACCCTTATTTATTATTTTCTTAGACATACTCAAGATGCATTGGACACCCTTCACCTCATTAGCATTAACTAAAATAAATGAAAGCAAAAAAAAAAAAAAAAGATGCCCAAATGAAGGAATATAAAATAGTAAAATAAGAAACAGTAAAAATAAATAACATAAAATAAATAAAATAAAATAAACAAATAAAAAGATCAAATAAATAAGTAAAAACAATCCAAGAATAAATTACTATACAGACTCAAGAATGATTTAGAGGAAGCATAATAAGACAAGGAGAATAAAATAAATACACGAAATGAGGATATGCAATACAAAATAAAATAACTAAATAACAAAGAAATAAATAAAAATTCTACAACAGAATGTTTAGAATAGATAAGTAGCACACATAGTCAAAAATAAAAAATAAAATAACAAACAAAAAAAATAACAAAAGAACAAAATGAAGAAACCAAGATTATCCTAGAATTATAAATACAAGGGTTCAGGGGTTCAGGTATGTCCCATGTCTCAAATCCATTAGACAGGATTAAAGTGAACTAACTTCATTTTCATGAACATCATAGTCTAGCTTCACACTGTTCCCTCTTCTTTTTTTTTCTTTTTTTTTTTAAAAAACTATTTCACAAACCTTTTAGAAATTCCTTTTAGTATGAAGAATTAATACACTCCACTTAAGGAAACGCACACCAACAACAATCCCTGAACTGAACAAGATTGACATTTCAAAATAATTCAAGGATGAATCCAACAGTTTTAAGATGATATTCTGAGCAATGTAAATCACAGTAATAGAAACGAAGCCACTGCTCGAACAATACTTCTCATATGACAAATCTAGGAAAACAACAATTCTAGAAGTGAAACCAGCAATGGAATATTTGCAAACAAATCTAAAGAACCGGAATTCCAGAGGTGAAACCAATAAGGGGGGACTCTCCCAAAAGATAGAAAATTAGAAATGAACTTGGGATGAGACCCATTTGTCGTGCTCAAAAATTTGGGAGTTAAACTCGGATAATAATAGAGTAGTAGTTAACTTAATGCATGAATTTGGGACATGTGAGTATCCTTTCACCCGTGGGTTCCTTCACCAACCAGAGTATCCCACAAACCATCATAACCCAATGCCACGCTAAGGAAAGAACAGAGAAACCATTGCCAACTTCGAAAGAAGAGATAGGAACGATTACCTTTCTGGTGTACTACCAATTAGCACCAATTCCTTCCTTCACTTGAATTCTGAGAAAATCGATGCCAATGGTGGTGTCCGAGCTTCAAAATTCCTCTCTTATCCTTCTCCTTCGATCCCCACTTTCTTCCCCTGCTTAATGTCTCCTTTATAGGTAGAAAAAGTGACCACCATGTACCCGAGTCTGTGAAGGGTGAGTGGGCAAGAAAACTAGATATGGGCACAGGGGCGTTGCTGCAGGGTACGGAGAAAGCATATGGTGTTGATGGCATGCAGCTGGGGCATGGGTGCAGAGGCCACGGCTTGTTGCAGTACAGATTAGGGAGAGGCACGTCGCGTGAAATGGAGCAGAAGGAGTGTCACTGCAGCTGGGACCACTAGGCATGCGTGAATCTAGCGTGGGGAAGAATGATGTGTGAGTCAGAGAGGAAATGGAGCAGGGGAGTCTCGGGCTTACTAGTGCAGAGGTCACGGCTTACTGTAGCGCGAATCATGGAGAGACAAAGAGGAGCGTCACTGCAGAGGAAAGTAGCAGAGAGACGGATGAGAGGGAGAGTGGAGCAGGAGAACGAGACAAAGAGCGTGGAGGAGGCAGAGGGAAAGGGAGAGGGGACCACGGCTTGTGCTGCTGGTGCAGAGGGATTGCTTGAGAATAAAAAACAGAGCAGGGAGAAAAAGTGGAGAGGGAAGCGTGGAATGGGGAAATTGACTGGACAAAGCCTGGTGTTGACACACTCTCTATGAAGCAAGGGTACGCCAATTGTTGGCTATATTTGGCTTCGGTATTTTTATTCTTTCAAAAAATAATTAATTTGGATATAATTATACTTATTCTCATGCCTTCAAACAAATCAATATTTGAATTAAACCTTCATAACTCAATAACTAAAAAAAAACTAATATATATATATATATATATATATATATATATATATATATATATTATCAATTATAATATCATATAATACTTAATAAAATTTAAATTTAAATTATATTATAATTTATTTTATAATATAGAATATTCAATATCTTTTTCTTATAATATATATTATAAAATATTGTTTTTATATAATATATATTATTGTACTCATCTTATATTTTTTTTTTGAAATTATCGTATTCAAGTATCAAAAATGATACTCGTGAGTCGTGCCTGTCCTGGTGCAAGATGGCTCTCTCTGCAGCCAGAGGCTCTCTCCAGTTTGAAGGCATCAATTTCGCCATTCCTTGACATGCCCTCCTTCTGTCTCCTCATCTCATCTCAAATTTCTCTTCTTCCTTTCTCAGTCTTGCTTTCCCTCAACTCTCTATCTTCTTCCTTTTGTCTTTGTTAATTGTTCTCTTCGCTCATTTTGTTGTTTCCTTTTCTTATTTTTGATATGGTTGGTACTTGCAGCTTGTGGACCAACTTCTGATAGTCTTCACAGTACTAATGGACGAAGCGGTTGAGTTGGGGAGCTTCCACAGAAATAGAATCAAACCACCCCAAAGTTGCATTGGAGTTCACCCCCATGTTATGCTGCACTGGTTTGAGGTTATTGATTCTACAATTTCTTGTTTTATTTTTCGTTGGTCAGTGTTTTCAGTGTGAATTTTTCAATATGGTTACTTTCGAGGACCGTGGGGGTCTTGGTATTTCACTCCGTTCAACGATATCCTTTGACTGTCAATTGTTAACCATCATAATTCATAAAGGATGGCTGTAGTAGCTGATTATAGATGAGTTATTGTCATTATTTATCAATATCACTTCAATATTGCTATTTTTCTTTATGTAGATATAGTTTTATTCATCTATATGGAAGACAAGCAATCTAACGACTGTGCTAAGGTTTTAATATAATGGTTGCAGAGTAAATGAGGAAAAGGCAAGGAAGTTCAAAGAACCAAATGCTTTTGTTCATGGGTGCTCATTCCTTTTCAATCTACTTCTTAATAATAATGATAATAATAATAATAATAATAATAGAAAAAAAAAAAGAAGCATTGCTTGATCTATGGCATATAACATTAGTTTTGCTAATGTTGATGATTATTTATTATAAGGGGTAGTGTTTTAATCTTATTGTTACAAAACACAATCTAATTTTATATGTAATAAAGGTTGACATTCCACAAACATTGCCTATTGTCAATCCAACGAAACCATGGTCTTATGTTCAAAAAGCAATAATAATAATCTATTAATTGATTAGCAAATGTTTCAGATTATAACATAATAGGCGGCCTAATGCAAGCTAAGGAAATTAGATAGACTACAAATACAGTACCTAAATAAATTCCAAACTGCATATTAGACCAGTAACTTTGTTAATTAGCTTAAAAAGTATTAGCTTTGTGCAATAAACTCATTCCCCTCTCTCTCCCAAACCATTTGCAGATCATCAGGAGGAGATTGTCGCTTATTTTTAAGTTGTTTAAAGCCATGGGTAATCTCAATAAGCTTAGGCTCTTGATGCCCGAGTCCTGCAAAGCTAAGGTCAAAAGGCATCTTCTTGTTGTTATATCCAGCAGGCACTGTGATTGGTGGGAATCCACCAACAGCAACAACAGACACAAGTGCTCTTGTTGAGAACATCAAAGGATCAAGGTGGTTTTCATACATTAACTTCTCAAACCCATTTCTAGAAAGGGTTTTGAACTCTGAAAGTGCTTTTTTAACTATCTCATCGAGACCGTTCGTCTTGTCAACTTCAAGAAACAGTTGCTGTCCATATTGCTCCATTTTCTCCTGCCAAATTAAGTAACTAAATATGATCATAACTTAGAGCTCGAAAGCAAGACATAAGAGTTTGCATGCTACAATTTCTGTTATAAAATACTATGAGCTTGTAATATTATATACACTTACAAGTTCTGGGTGAGTTTTGTTGAATTATATGATATATGCCAATGTTGTTACAGGAGAAGATTGAAGCTGTTCTAGGTATGCACTCAAGTCTTGCTTCAGCTCTGCCTTCAATACAACTAATTCGAGTTCAATAATTTTCCAAATGTAGTCGTCATCAATCACCAAATTATCCATTACAGTTGAACCTCGGTATCTAGATTTGACACAGAACACAGATGTCAAATAATACATAAATATTTACTTGTGTGGCTAATTATGAAAAGTAACATAAGAATACAAACACACAATATATAAGAAGGAAACGCTTGTAAGGTACTGGAAATATCTTATCTAAAAGCATTTTTAAAAATATCTCTTAAGTTTTCTATTTTATATATTGAAAGTCGAAGCTTGAAATTATGGCATATGATACATAAATGTTTGGAAATACCCTTCATATGTTGTATTCTCAATGGAACCTTCAGTAAAGTTTAATGTGTTTCTCAATATTCCCAGTCTCTTCCTACCTAGACAAGAACATAGATACTGTTTATAACCATAAGGTGGGATGTGTGTGGTGGCATCGATGGTACTAAGATCATTGTCGTCTCTACCAACAATGATGTCAAGAACTCGAACAGCATCTATTATTGTCCTCGCTATAGGCTATTTCATCCAACATTACAGAAATCAAATTATCATAGTCATAATTCTTTTAGAAAAAAGAATTGACTCATATATATATATATATATAAGTACCTACCCAATGGTGTCATGTCTAAGGGAAATGGGGATGACTCCAGCCTTGCTAGTAAGACCAATAGTTGGTTTGAAGCCCACAACTGAATTAAATCCAGAAGGACAAATGATAGATCCATCAGTTTCAGTTCCTAATGCCATTGTTACTAAATTTGCTGCTATTGATATTGCTGATCCACTACTTGACCCACAGACATCTGCATCTAAAGTATATGGATTCTGCATGTTAAGAAATATAGGGTCTTTATCATTTATTAAGGGTAGAATAGTCTTTTCATAATTTATTTGTTTAGCCTATATATTGTCTCTTTATATTTAGGTTAAACTATTTTATTATATTTTTAGCATTATGCAGTATCAATGAAACTCTCGTCTCCTCTTTTCTTAATTTTTGTATTTCTCTTTATTTCTTTGAATTGTTTAACTTGGTATCAGAGCATGGTTTCATGGCACGAGGCTTAATCTTAAACAGAGCATGGTATTTCATTTTCCTTTTGTGTTCTGGTTTTCTTGGCATTTTGAATATGGCTACTGAAAGAGACAATTCGCTTCAGTCTGTGAGTGTGAGGTTGGATGAAAAGAATTATTCGTATTGGAGTTATGTGATGAGAAATTTTCTTAAGGGTAAGAAGATGTGGGGATATGTTAGTGGAACTTTTGTGAAACTTGGGATTGATGAGGGTTATGCTGTTTTAATAGAGGCATGGGAAGCAAACAATGCAAAAATTATTACTTGGATTAATAATTCTGTTGAGCATTCCATAGGTATACACTTGGCGAAGTATGAGACAACAAAGGAGGTTTGGGATCATCTACAAAGGTTATTCACGCAATCAAATTTTGCAAAGCAATATCAATTGGAGAATGATATATGAGCTCTTCAGCAGAAGAATATGAGTATTCAGGAGTTTTATTCCGCTATGATAGATCTTTAGGATCAATTGATTATTATATAATTGACATAATTAAAGGCATGTGGTACCTATATTGCTCATAGAGAGGAACAATGGTTGGTATAGTTTTTAACTACACTTCGCAGTGATTTTAAAGGACTTAGAGGTTCAATTCTGCATCGTTCTCCACTTCCTTCTATTGACTCAGTTGTCAGTGAGTTATTGGTTGAGAAATACGTCTTAAGTCTTATTCTGAAAAAGGAATTCTTTCTGCTTCTAATCCTTCTGTATTAGTAGTACCTTCTAAGCCAATCTCTAATAATCAAAATAAGCCTTACACAAGGGTTGCCTTCGATGAGTGTAGTTTTTATAAGCATAAAGGTCATTAGAAGGCTCAGTGTCCTAAGTTGAGATAGCAGAATTAGTCACAGCAGCAATCTCAAGCTTGGAAGCCTAGCAACCAGTCATAGTCTAATGCCCATAAACCACCTCAGGGTTACAAACCCCCACAATCTAATACTGCAGCAGTAGTTTTATCAGATCATTTCACCGATCCTAATACTCTGGCTGAGAAATTTTAGAAGTTTCTCTCCTTAAAACCACAAGCTATGTATGCTTCTTCTTCTGTAGGTCAGTTGCCTCATAATTCTTCAGGTATGTCACATTCTGTATGGGTCTTGGACTCTGGAGCTTCACATCATATGTCTTCAAATTCTTTATCTTTTACTTCTGTGTCTCCTTTATCTTCCATTCTTGTAATGAATGCTGATGGCACTCTTATGCCTTTAGCAGGTGTTGGTTCTGTTGTCACACCTCACTTGTCTCTCCCTAATGTTTATCATTTTCTGAAACTCACATTAAATCTTGCTTTTGTTGGTCAGTTATGTGATTATGGTAATTTAGTCACATTTTCTTCTTCTTGTTGTTATGTGGAGGATCTGCAATCTCAGAAGTTAATTGAGACAGGCCGTAGAAAGGGGGAGACTATATATTTTGGATGAGTTAAAAATGCCACTTGCTGCTACTACTGCTACTGGTGTTGATTTGTCTTCTTTTTTTTTTTAGTACTTCTTCTTCTAAATTTATGGCATTCTTGTCTAGGTCAAGTTTCGTCTTCTCATTTGGCATCCATAGGGGCATTAGGAAATTTACAAACTTGTGATATCTTTTATTGTAGTGGATGTAAACTAGCAAAATTTTCAGCTTTACCATTTAATTGAAGTATTTCTGTTTCTTCTTCATCATTTGATTTGATCCATTCTAATGTATAGGGACCTTCTCTTGTTGCCACAAAATGAGGGTCTCGATATTATGTTTCTTTTATTAATGATTATACTTATTATTGTTGGGTTTATTTAATGAAACGTCACTCTGAATTCTTTGAGATATATACAGCCTTTTGAGCTCTTGTCAAAACTCAACATTCTATTGTTATCAGATGTTTTAGGTGTGATTTGGGTGGGGAATACACTTCTAATAAATTTTGTGAACTACTTGCCTTAAATGGAACTATTCACCAAACTTTTGTGTATAGATACTCCTGAGCAAAATGGTGGTCCTGAAATAAACATAGGCACATTGTTGAAACTGCTCATTCTTTCTTGTTGTCTGCTCCTGTTCCTAGTGTGTTTTAGGGTGAAGCTATTCTGGTTTGATTAATACAATTTCATCTTCTAATATTTCAAGTCTTTCTCCTTTTGAAAAGTTGTATGGGTATGCCCTGATTACTTTTTCTTTAGAATTTTTTGTTGTACTTGTTTCGTTCTTCATCCTCATGTAGAACGCAGCAAGTTGTCCTCTTGATATGCTATTTGTGTCTTTCTTGGTTATGGTGAAGGTAAAAAGGGGTATCATTGTTTTGATCCAATCACTCATAAGCTTTATGTGTCTCGTCATGTTGTTTTTCTTGAGCATATACCTTTCTTTTCTATTTCATCCCCTACTAATAGCTTGACTAGATCTGATCTTATTCGTATAGATCTTTTTTCTAAGGATTCTGATAGTTTATCATCACATGTTCCTAGTACTGATCATTCTGCAAGTACTGACACTTTACTCTCCAACACACCTGAAGCTCCATCTAAGATTGTAGATCCACCTCTATGTCAATCCAAACGCATTCGTAAATCCACAAAGTTACTAGATTTTGCTTATTCTTGTTATTCTTCATCCTTTACTTCCTTTTTAGCTTCTATTCATGGTTTCTCTGAGCCCTCTTCCTATAAATAGGCAATTTTTGATCCTCTTTGGCAGCAAGCCATGGATGAGGAACTTTCTGCTTTGCATAAGACAAGTACTTGGGATTTGGTTTCTCTACTTCCTGGTAAGAGTGTTGTTGGTTATCGTTGGGTGTATAAGATCAAGACTACTTCTGATGGATTATTGAGTGATACAAAGCTAGGTTGGTTGCAAAAGGGTACTCTCAACAATATGGTATGGATTATAAGGAGACATTTGCTCCTGTTGCAAAAATGACAACTATTCGTACTCTTATTGCAGTAGCTTTGGTTCGTCAGTGGCATATCTCTCAACTTGATGTTAAAAATATCTTCTCAAATGGAGATTTTCAAGAAGAAGTTTATATGGCGCCACCTCCTAGTGTTTCACATGAATCTGGGTACGTTTGCAAGCTTAATAAAGCGTTACATGGTCTCAAATAAGCACCTCGTGCTTGGTTTCAAAAATTTTCTATTGTGATCTCTTCCTTAGGATTTGCTTCTAGGAGTCATGATTATGCTCTTTTTGTTAAGTGTATTGATGCAAGTCATATCATTCTATCTTTATATGTTGATGACATGATTATTACTGGTGATGATATTGATGGTATTTCAGTTTTGAAAACAGAGTTAGCTAGACAGTTTAAAATGAAGGATTTGGGTCCTCTACGATATTTCTTGGGTATTGAGGTAGCCTACTCACCCAAAGGTTATCTTCTTTCTCAGTCAAAATATATTGAAGATATTCTTAAGCTGGCTAGATTTACTGATAATAAGACTATAGATACTCCCATTGAGCTTAACGCAAAGTATTCTTCTTCTAATGGTTTACCTTTGTTCGACCCTACTTTATACAGTACTATTATTAGGAGCTTGGTATATCTCACTATTACTCGTCCAGATATTGCATATGATGTTCATGGTGTTAGTCAGTTTATTGCTTCTCCTACTACAGTTCATTGGGCAGCTGTTCTTCATAGTTTGCGATATCTTAGGGGTACAGTCTTTTAGAGTCTTTTACTTTCATCCACCTTTTCCTTATAGCTGCATACTCTAATGCTGATCATGGCAGTGATCCCACAGATCGCAAGTTTGTTACTGGTTTTTGTATCTTTTTAGGTGATTCTCTTATTTCTTGGAAGAGCAAGAAACAATATACTGTTTCTCAATCTTCAACCGAAGCATAATATCGTGCTATGGCATCTACTACTAAAGAAATTGTTTGGTTACGATGGTTACTTGCAGATATGTGAGTTTCTCTTTCTCATCCCACTCCTATGTATTGTGACAACCAGAGTTCTACCCAGATTGCTCACAACTCGGTTTTCCATGAACAAACTAAGCACATTAAGATCGATTGTCACCTTACTCGTCATCATCTCAAGCATGGCACCATTGTTTTCCCTTTGTTTCTTCTTCTTTGCAGATAGCATATTTCTTTACCAAGTTGCATTCTATTTCCCGTTTTCGTTTTCTAGTTGACAAACTCTCAATGCTTATAACTGCCGCATCGTGAGTTTGAGGGGAGATGTTAAGAAATATAAGGTCTTTATTATTTTATTGTTTATTAAGGGTAGAATAATCTTTTCATAATTTATTTGTTTAGTCTATATATTGTCTCTTTGTATTTAAGTTAAACTATTCTATTATATTTTTAGCATTATGCGGTATCAATGAAACTCTAGTCTCTTCTTTTCTTAATTTTTGCATTTCTCTTTATTTCTTTGAATTGTTTAACACTGCATATACACAATTCAAGGAAAGATTTTATATCCCAATATCATTTGATTAATCGAGATAGAGATCACAGAAAGAAATTGAATTAGGACTTTCAAGTTTCAATATTAATACTGAAAAGGTTTAATTGTAAGTGCAAATAACTTACTATTCGCCGGCCACCTCTAGATGACCAGCCCATACTCTTAGTCGAACTACGAAAACCAGACCACTGAGATAAGCTGGAATTTCAGTTAAATATGTATAGTGGGTTTCATGAGGCACACATTTTTATTGCTTCTAATAATTTAGACTGCAATGATCCTTTCTTTTCAATTCTCAATCTCATGGTGCCACTAACTGTAACATTTAATATTTTTTTATTTTTAAAATAATATTTAATTTTATTATAAAAATATCGATATATTAATTTATCCTTAATATTAACTTATTGAAAGATTAAAAAATAAGAATAAATTTATAAATATATTTTTATAAAAGAGTTAAATGATATTTCATAAACAAAAATGTTATATTAACAATACAAAAATATAAAAATATATAGTAATAACAAAAAAATTTAGTACCAAGTATTAAAAAATTAATGTATCCAAATAACATTTGGTACTAACATATGGGCAATAATTAAATATTTAATCTTGTAAATTAGACCTTTTTTATCATATATTTTGGAAGTTACATATATAGAATCTATATTTATGAAAAGTATAAAAATAGTTATATTTTACAATACAATAAAAAAAATTTAACAATTCTCATATATCATATATATTATGAAGGAAGATATAAATATATTAAACAATTTTTTTAGTCAGCTCATTAACATTGACATAGTTAAATGTTTATTATAATAACAATAATCCATTTATTCATCAGATGT